>PVIR01039928.1:0-13621 GCA_004026965.1 Petromus typicus
AATCACAGGGCCAGGGATTTAGTTCAGTGGTTCTGGCATCTGCCTGGCATATGCAAGGTCCAGAGTTCAATCCCTGGTAACCACATACCACAGTGCCAGGCATGGTGGCTCTCGTCTGTAATCCCAGCACTCAGAAGGCAATGGCAGGAGGATTGCTGTGAGTTCAAGATTGGCCTGGGCTATAATATTGAGTTCAGGGCCAGCCTGAACTACAAAGTGAGACCCTGTCTCAAAAAAACTGAAAAAAACAAACAAACAAAAATTCTGCTGTTATGCACATGTAACAACTCCCCAGAATGAATGTAATCATTATGCACTGTAATCTTGTACTAATAAAAAATTTAAAAAGGTTTTGTAGTTATCAAACAAATAGGATCATTGAAAATTTGCTGTGATGTATATAAAAATACTAATTTGATAGTAATACTGGTTGGTACAATGTTAAAAAACTTCAGTGTACATAAAAATAGAAACCAATTATTATTAAAATGTAAGTAACTATAAGATAAACAGAAATATAGGAAGTATAAAAGTTATTTATGAATTTAGTGACAGTTACTTTTACTATATTACCAACTATGACAATATTTCTTTCCAATTTTTGAAGTTTTAAAAATTTTTGTTTTTTGAGATAGGGTCTTGCTATGTAGTGGAGGCTAGCCTTGATCTCACTGTTAGCCCAGACTGTCCTGAAACTCTCATTGATCCTCCTGCTTCAGCTTCCTGAGTGCTGGGATTACAGGCATACACTATCATGCTTGGCCTCTTTCCAGTTGTTTTTTTTTTTTTAGACAGGGTCTCGCTTTATAGTTCAGCCTGGCCCTGCACTCACTATTTAGGCCAGGCAAGCCTAGAACTCATAGCAATCCTCTTGCCTCTGCCTCCCAAGTGCCAGAATTAAGGTGTGAGCCACCATGCTCAGTACTGTGATATGTGGTACTGATTGCTGGTGGGCGTGAATCACCACGGTCAGCATTATTGTATGTGGTTACTGGGGATCAAACCCAGGACCTTGTGCTTGAAGGCAGGTGCCAGAACCAGTAAGCTAAATCCTTGACCCCTCTTTCCAGTTTTTTAATTGGAATATTTTTTAGTCATTAGGAAGAGTGGAAAAATTATACAAATAGTATCTGTATAGCCTTAACCTAGTTTTAGTAGTTGTTGAGATTTTCTGACAATTCTAAAACAGTTGAGATGCATTTTTAATTTGAGAAATTGAGAAATACATTTTGTTTCTATTGTGTTAGGAGAAGAATAGCTTTGTTTTTGACAATTGGTTATAGAGAAAAAGAAAATAATGAGTGGTAACCCCACAGAATGTGTTACTTGTGACCCTTTCTCCATTCACTTGAGACATGGATTGGCTTGAAGGGAGAAGAAGAGAAATGAGAGAATCTAACAACCCTTCTGCTATAAAATATCCTTTTTTGTGAGACAGAATCTCGCTTTGTTCAGGCTGGCTCTGAACTCTCCTTTTTTTTTGAAACCAAATCCAAGGACTCACAAATGCTAGGCAAGTGCTTTATCACTGGACAACATCCTGTTCCTCCTCTGCCTTTATTATAATTTTAAGACAGGATCTTGCCATCTTGCTTAGATTGTCATTGAATTTGTGATTCTCCTGCCTCAGTCTCCCAATCAGGTATAGTGACAGGTATATGGCATGGTGCCTAGCCTTTTCCTCTTTTTTGATAAGTACTTGTTACACTGAAGAATTAACCAGTGTACTAAGGTACTTCTTATCAAGTAGAGAAAATTCAATCTTTTTTAGGTTACTCTGGTCTACTGTATTATCTATCAGGAAGTTCACTGTGCATTTGGACTCTGATATATTTCCCACAAGCCTTTTTTTTTAGGGTTGAGAGTTTACAGCTATCTTGTTCAGATAAGATGAATTGGTCCTGGAGGATTTATAATATCTAATCTAATTTCCTATCACCACACCTTGACCTTGGCCTTATAAATTGTAGCCTGTACAAAGCAATTGATTGCTACCCAGTAGAGGCAAATGGCCCTTTTTAACTCCAGAGCAGTGGCTAATAAGGTCTTGATAATTGTGATTTACCCACTGTCAGGTTTGATTATACGCACCGCTCTGAAGGTGCTTTTGATTGATTGGTGGGACTTGTATGACAGGAAGCTGGCTACATAGGCCTTTCCTTTTATCCTTAGCCTTACCAGGACTCCTGGAATGGGACTCATGAAGTCATTTTTCTTTCATTGTGATCTTGTATAATGAAATATGGTAAAAATTCAGCTTCTCTTGAGCATCTCATTTCTCTTTTGTCAGATCTGCAGTCTTTTCTGGACTGAATCAATTTGTTATCTATAAAAACAATGGCTTTGTACATGCTGTAGTTCCCTTTTGATTCAAGGAGCCCTGAGTTGGCCAAAGGAAGTTTTCATCTGTGAATTTAGTAAAGACTTTGCTCTTTCCTTAGTCAAGATCTTTGGTTTCCCATTTAATGAATCATAAAGAAACAGAAAATGTGGGGATGACCAAGTAATAGTGCCAGACTGGAAAGTGTTACTTTATAAGCACATCACAGATGCCTCCTAGAAAATGCCAGAAATATTTTAAAGGTGAAGACTGGCTGGAGTAGGTGAAATAAGAGCCGTTTGAGTCAGTATGGTCCATATGATTCCAGGTGTCTTGAGTCACATGTAGGATGTTTCTTACGAACTAATGTTCACATTAGCAATCAAAATCATCTTTTCTTTTTGAGACAGGGTCTCCCTTTTATAGTTCAGGCTGGTCCTGAACTCAGCCTTGAACTCACAGCAATCCTCTTGCCTTTTCCTCCCAAGTGCTAGGATTACAGGCGTGAGCCGCCACACCCTGGCACTGTGGTATGTGTTACTGATTGCTGGTGGGTGTGAGTCATCACTGCCAGCGTTGTTATATGTGGTTACCGGGGATCAAACTTGGACCCTTGCTCTTGCAAGGTAGGCGCCGGAACCACTGAGCTAAATCCCTGGCCCAGCATCATCTTTGAAATAAGCTCGTTTCATATGACAACCAAAATATACTTCTTTTTTTTTTTTTTTAGGTTTTTTGAGACAGGGTCTCGCTTTTGTGGTTCAGGCTGGCCCTGAGCTCAGCCTCCAACTCACATCACAATCCTCCTGCCTCTGCCTCCCGAGTGCTGGGATTACAGGCGTGAGCCACCACGCCCGGCACTGTGGTATGTGGTACTGGTTGCTGCTGGGTTTGTTATGTGGTTACCGGGGAATCGAACCCAGGCCCTTGTGCCTGCAAGACAGGCGCCGGAACCACTGAGCTAACTCCCCGGCCCCCAAAATATATTTCTTTTAGTATAAGGATCTTCATTTTCCTATGCCCAAGAAACATTTAATACAGTTTTTACTTATGCAGTAAGTCTACAAACGCAGATGCAGATTGCCCTGTTTCAATGCTTCCATGCAAAAGCTAGCGAGAAAAACTATGAAAATGTGTAACTGTGGCTGGTCTGGACATTAGAAAGAAAACTATTCCTGCTCCACCAGCTGTTACACACACGTTAATACTAAGTCCAGTACTATTCATGATTCAAAACTTTGGAGTACTTGCTTTAGGCTTTACTTCAGATAAGCCAGAAACACAGTTTGACTCAGGATTCCATGAATTTCTAAGTGATGATTCACTTAAATTGTGGTTTTCAAACTGTCCCACCCTCATTTCACCTAATGACTAAGCTATCCATCCATTCTGGGGTGTATTGAAGAATTAATCTTGCTTTCTTCTAACAAAGTTTGCCCAAAGGCTTTTGGCCAACTTCGTGAGTAAAGAATAATACAGTTAGAAGTATACCAGAGGGTAGATACAACAGACCTTGTCTTTTCTTTTTTCTGGTACCGAAGATCAAACTCAGGACCTTATGCTTGTGAGTCAAACTCAACACCATTGAGCTAAATCCCCGGTGGCACCATTATTTTCTAAGAGTGTGTTACTCATCACTCAACTTTCTAGATTGTTGGATCTTTTTTTTTTTTTAGCTATCCATGGGATAATTTTACTTAAGTCTTCCACTTTTACTTCAAAATATGTATAAAATGTATTTTATGTTAATATCTTGTTTTTATTTTTTTAAAATTGATTTTATTGGTACATTTTATATACACATTGTGATCACAAATGACATTGAGAATTTGTACCAGTACATGACATGTTAATATCCTGTATTTAAAGGTAACTCAGCCTTCATGCAATATTTTGTCTCCTCCCCCCCCCAATGCATGGCATTATTCTAGTGCGGTTCTATATCCATGTAAACAATTCCTCAGTATCCTGCCCTTCACTCAGGTCTAATGGTGTTATCTAGCTACTCCATGCCATATCTGGATCTTGTCGTGTGGAAACTTATTGGAAGTTGCACAGTCTCCCTATCACTTGACCAAGGGTATAGCAGCAGGATTAAGAAAAGCAAAGATCTTGGGGCCGGGGAGTTAGCTCAGTGGTTCCGGCGCCTGTCTTGCAAGCGCAAGGGCCCGGGTTCGATTCCCCGGTAACCACATAACAATACTGGGTGTGGAGACCCCACGCCCAGCAGCAACCAGTACCACATACCATAGTGCCGGGCGTGGTGGCTCACGCCTGTAATCCCAGCACTCGGGAGGCAGAGGCAGGAGGATTGTGATGTGAGTTTGAGGCTGAGCTGAGGGCCAGCCTGAACCACAAAAGCGAGACCCTGTCTCAAAAAGCCTAAAAAAATATATAAAAAAAAAAAAAAAGAAAGAAAAGCAAAGATCTTAATGCATAAACTGGGGCTCAGGATGGTCAAAGCTTTTGTCTGGCTAGGACACCATCTCCTGGAGCTAGCCACTATTTACTGAACATGCACCTTCTAGAAGGGATCAGGGGCGGTGCAAGGAACAGTGATGTGGAGAGCACTGACGTGAGCAGGGTCCTCACAACAAGCAAACAAGATATTCTAGTAGGAACAGATCATGGATTAATGGAAATTCATTTCTTTCCATGGATTGATTTTTGCCTCTCTGAGTTTTTTTGTACCAGTCATGCTGCCCATAGCTGCACTAGTGTCTGGCCATCCAAGACCTTATGGAATCACAGACCACTGAGACCTCTGCTGTAACCAGTGGTGAAGGTAGTTGTTCCTTTCCATATACCAAATGCTGGCTCTTCCAGCAAGTCACTATCGGGTCTAACAGGCAGACTCAGACTTTAATATGTAAAACCAATTTATGAATTTGCAACTTGTTCAGAGTAGTCTGTGTCAAAAATTCATCAGCTAGGAATATTTTTTCCCCCACCTTAGTACATGTTTGCCATACAATAATGATCACTCACATTCATCATGGGAAATTGGTATATGTACTAATATTAAGATAGAAACGCTAGCTAAACATGTGGTAGGTAGGTAGATTAGAACTGGCCCTCAAAAAACTTGCAAGAAAGGAGACCTTTACCAAAGGTCAGCACCATCAAAGGAGAAAACTGCTCCTTCCAGATGGCAGTGACTGATAGGCCTCACTCTCCTCCTGGGATGGAGGGTCAAGATCTAGATCCATCCCCTCCCCAGGAACATAGTGATTGCAGATTCCCTGAGGTGGAGAGCCAGGACCTTAACCCACTTGGAAAAGACTCCTAACTGAAAATCTTTATACGCTTGCTGCCTGACTTGATTTGTCATTGCATCCCCATCTATCCCATATTACCTAAGCAACTTTATTTGTTGTAATTTTATTGGTTGATCATGGTTTGATCCATTTTGAGATTTCTCTTTGTACCAATATTACCTAAGTGACAATACTTGCAATGTTACTGATTGACTGTAATTTTGTCTCATCTTACACCTGCCTCACCTCATGCCTTTGTTCCATAAAAGCCTCTTGGAAAGTGAGGTGGGGGGGTTACCCACCTTTCCAGGTACTCCCTTCTGTCTCTCTTAGGCAAAAGCTTTCTTAATAAAATTTTTCTACTCTAGCCTCTGCCATTCCTAAAATTCATTTTTTGAAGTGCCGGGCGTGGTGGCTCACGCCTGTAATCCCAGCACTCGGGAGGCAGAGGCAGGAGGATTGCTGTGATGTGAGTTTGAGGCTGAGCTCAGGGCCAGCCTCAACTACAAAGCGAGACCCTGTCTCAAAAAAAAAAAAAAATTCACTTTTTGATTTTAGAGAACATGAATTTGTGTTTCAGGTTGAGAGCTATATGACTAGCACACCTTCATTTTAAAAATTTCTTCTTTCTGCCCTACCCTCTCTTCATCTCTAGACCTTCTTCCTATTTGCAAAGAAATGTGTCTCCCTGTCTCCTATTATCTTTTCTTATTTTATTTTATAAAGTTACTTATATTTGGGTTTCTCATATAAGAGAAGTTATATGATACTTAAATTGTGCATCTGACTTATTTCACTTATAATTATATTCTGAAGATATATCCGTTTTCCAAGTGACTCAAATTTATTCTTCACGGTGAAGTACTACATCATTGTGTGTGTGTAATTACTACACTTTCCTCATTCATTCGTTTGTGGATGGACATATAGGCTACTTCTAAGATTTCACAATTTATGAATTGTTCTGCCATAAACATGGGTGTCCATATATCATTGTGCTATGGTATTTAACTGTTCCAGGAAGAAATCTAGAAGGAGTAACTGAGTCAAATAGGATTTTTAGTTTTAGTTTAGGTTTTTTTTTTTTTTTTTTTTGGGAATCTCCATACTGATTTCCAAGTGATTATACAATTCACATTCTTGTCAATGGTGTACAAGGGTTTCTTTTGCTCTGCAGAAAAGATATGTATTTACATATCTGTGTCCTATGTATTTCACTTGTAAGTATGCCCTCCAGGCTGGCCTCAATTTCTATCCCCCTTTTGAGCCAGAAGAAATTTTTTTGTGAAGACCAGATCTAGCCAGAATCAGACCCACCTTGTCGGTCTGGGCTGAGAGTAAACAATTTGTAATGTTATGCTGTAGAGGAGAAAAAATGGTTCCACATTCTTGCCTCTGAAGAAACCAAGCTCTGTTACTCTCCTTACTGTCTTGTCTTCCAGACACTTCAATTTAGCCTCTAAAACCACAGAGGGAACCAGGACTCCCTAAAAGAGAGGACATTAGACACGCGGTGTCAGGGGACAGGGAACCGAATGTACAATCCGTAGTCTCCACCAGCAAGGGCCCCCGCCAGAAGTACTCGGGCTTCGGACCCCGCCCCCATCCCCGCCCCACGAGGCACACGTCTCCCCGCCCACCTTGTCTTTGCCCAGCAGCTGCCAGGCCTCGTGGAGTCCGTGGGGTCTGCGGCGCGAGGCCGTCCTCACAGTGCTTTGGAAGGAGAGATCGCGCTTGGGCTCAGAACTGTGTCCCGGGTGCTGCAGTCCACTGCGGAGCAGCCTGGGGTCATCTTCTTACAGGGGGTGCACCTTCGAGGGTCCCGTGACAGCTCGAGTCAGTATAAGGTTAGTTACTGAGGTGAAATGTTCATGATTGAATCCAAGGATGGTCTGCACAGGTGTGTAGACAATCACTGGAGTTTTCCGCACCCGTGAGCCCATGGATTTTGCTTTGAGTTCTTTGGTCCTATATATGGAGAAGTGGTTATTGTTTGTTGAAAGCAGCCTGTTTGCTTAGGGAATACCTAGGCCAAACATGGCACTCTTAACCTTTGTTGTTCCTAGAATTCTTTCTTTTCTTTTTTCTTTTTTTGGAGTCAGGGTCTCGCTTTGTAGTTCAGGCTGGCCTTGAACTCACTAGGTAGCCCTGGCTGGCCTCGAATTCCTGGCAATCCTCCTGCCTCTGCCTCAGGAGTGCTGGGATGACAGGCGTGAGCCACCACGCTTGGCTATTCTTTGATTTTAGAGAACACAAACTCCTGCTTTGAAATCTAGCAGGGTGGGAGTTATAATATTTCCCTTGTTTGGGTTGTTTTGTTTATCTGGATTACTTGATGCCTTATCAATAGGGCTTTTAGCTGTCCTTCTAGTATAAGGGCAGGGCCTACCTTGCGTCCATTGAGATCTTGTGACTGTGTGACTACATTCTAGTCTATGGCAAGCGAAGAGACAACTTCAGGAGTCGACCTTGAAAGGCAAGGACAAGTACTTTCTTCTTTCCTCTCTACTGGCTGGAATGTGAGCATGGTAATCATCTTAGACTTTGTGGACAATGGCAAAAGGATTGTGGAGTAATAAGACAGAAGGGGGCTTGGTCTCTGGACAACCTCCTCGAATAGGGCACCCTGGCCAGCTGTTTCTTGAGAGAGACAAAGTTTTTATTTAACTCACTTCTCTGTCCTCTGCTTTATGTAGCTGAGCCTGTAACCTAATTAAAAGCCTACTGTCTGATTTCCCCAGGGCACTGAAACTCCTTGAGATAGGAATTATGTCTTGGTTACCATTGTGTCAGTCTAATTTGGTAATAATTTATTACTTCTGGAGATGGAACTGGAAATATTAGTTTTTTCCTCTAAATAAAAGGACATTAACAATGAGGCACATATACACCTCAGGGCTCCCTCCTGCCTTCCTGGGGCTCAATGGGAATGGGAGAGAAAGGAGCACTGACGAAGAAAGGCCAGGGGGATACCAGACAAGGTTCCGACCACTTCGTCAGCAGAGAAAGGAGAGGACCACAGGTCCTTGGCAGGGTCCAGTTATTCCCTGCAAGAGAGAGAGAACCCACTATCAGATCAAAGCTGGCATGCCATCTGGGTGGTGGGTATCAGACCTGTTGCCCTGGGTGTTTTTCAAGTTGGAGCCTCTGGGTGGGGTCCAGATTCTGGAAAGAATTTATGCCTGTGGTTTTGGCACTTTAATTATATCAACAGAGAGCAGGCATTAGGCATTTAGAGCTGCACAGTTTGTCTAGAGTGGCCAGACCTGGGCCTCCCAGACAAAAATCATACATCAGTCATATAAAATATATGAAAAAAGCCAATTATGCCCTGTGGGTAAGTAGGTGTTTTTTTATTTTTGGACATAAACAACTTGTATGAGATTTTCAAGGTTTTAGAAGATTGGTTAATAGTGGAATTATAAAGAACATATGCAAAAAAAACAAAACAAAACAGCAAGATTTGAAACTAACAACAGAATCTTAAACTTACTATAGAGGTTATGGGTGAAAAATTCTCTTAGGAAGGAAAATAAACAACTTCAGCAGAAAATCAAGCTTGTTCCAGAAGCTTCATTAAGAAAAACTGATATTTTATCTTACAGAGGTCTCAGACCTAGGGAATTTCTCTCCTTATTTCTTTTCTTCTCTCCTCTAGTTTTAAGAAAAAAAAATGCTTTTATACTGAAAAAAATATCATACCACAATAAAATAACACACTGAGCAAAAGTACCTCCACCTTGTTCCCCTGTGTAGATCTCACTCCATACCCCTCCTCTTGGGAAAAGAATGTATTTTAAGATAAGTAGATGGTGACAGGCCATATGTGGTTAATTCATAATGAGGAGCAGGACTCCTGCAGATGCAGCCACAAGAACAAACACTTTATGCTGGGTTAACAAACATCCTCTACTTAAGGTTGTAAAAAACGAGGTGGTTGTCTAGCTTGGTGATCTGCATCTGTAAATCTGAGCTTACTAAAATGGAATGGTCTTTGTATTGTTCCTGATTTACTGTCTTTGTGGTTTTTAACTTTAAAAATGCCTGGAAGGACCGGGGATTTAGCTCAGTGCTTCCTGCGCCTGTTTTTCAAGCTCAAGGACCTGGGTTCAATCCTCGGTAACCACACACAATACTGGGCAAGGAGACTCACGCCCAGCAGCAATCAGTACCACATACCACAATGCGGGGTGTGGTGGCTCACGCCTGTAATTCCAGCACTTGGGAGGCAGAGGCAGGAGGATTGTTGTGATGTGGGTTGGAGGCTGAGCTCCAGGTCAGCCTGAACTATAAAGCGAGACCCTATCTCAAAAAACCAGAAAACAAAACAAAACAAAACAAAAAAAATGCCTGGAAATCTCTGTTCTGGCATCAGGTCTTGGGGGTGCTAGTCCACCCCTGATCACTGCCTAATTAAAGGACTCTTAATTCGGACTTGTATGGCGTGAGTTTTGTCTTGCTGGGTTAGGTATAACACTATTGTTTAATCAGAAGACAAAAACCACAGTGGTTGTTTGAACAGAGAATTTTATAGAATTATCACTTAAATGTAAAGTTTTTTTTGAGACAGGGTCTTGCTTTGTAGTTCAGGCTGGCCCTGAGCTCAGCCTCCAACTCACATCACAGCAGTCCTCCTGCCTCTGCCTCCCGAGTGCTGGGATGACAGGTGTGAGCCACCACGCCCCGAACTGTGGTATGTGGTACTGATTGCTGCTGGGTGTGAGTCCCCACACCTAGTATTGTATGTGGTTAACTGGGGATCGAACCCAGTCCTTGTGCTTCTGTAAAGTCAAAATCTAGGACAGGCTTCAAAAAGCAGCAGGCCAAAATTTCTGTCTCCTGTAAAGCTCTCCAGTTTCCAGAAACGAATGACAAACAAGATAAGGAGAGACTTCTTCCGGCAGTACAAGAAATCCCAACTATGCAAGATAAGGAGAGACTTCTCCTTCTCCGGGCAGTATAAGTGAAGTAATCCCTCCATAAACTTGAAGGACAGTGTACAGGGCCAATAAATTAGAGACCCCTTGCCTAAGCTAGCCCCTAAGATAGAGACACCTTGCCTAAACTAGCCAATGAAATAACAACACTTTGCTTAAGTTAGAGATGCGGGTATAAAAGTTGTAAAAATTTGTAATTGTGGGCTGCCCTTTCCTGCGTGTTAGGATGGTCCCAGTGCTGGTACTCGAATAAACCTCTTGCTGTTGCATCAATATTCTGACTGCGCGTTTCTCTGGGGCGCGTCTCCTGGAGAGGCTCCGTTTGAGCCTAACACTTCCAAGACAGACGCTGGAACCACTGAGCTAACTCCCTGGCCCCCCTGGATGTAATGTTAATTGGTCACTAAATAGGCAGGGTAGGGACACTGGCTTACTACAAATGCTGTTGGGGAAAGCAGTTTCTGCCCAGAGTTTGGGAACAAGGTTTGGGGTCTTCGAGGATTAGAAAAATGGATTAGAGGCCTAGGGCTTGATGATGAGGTTGACGATTCTGAGCTTCCAGGATGACTGTGTGGGTTTGAGAGTTAAATCTGTGGGAAGGAGAGGCCAGCCAGCACGAGAACAGGGCCTCGAGTGTGAGGAAGCTGAGCACTGGTACCAGGTGCTTCCTGGCATTTATTGACCAAGCCCACTTTGGTTTGCACAATCTCCACTCTAGTGCCTGAGGGCAGATCATGGAGGGGTGGGTTTTATTTATTTATTTTGCAGTACCAGGAGATTGAACTCTGGACCTTGCAAGGTAGGCCCAGCACCCCTGAGCTAAATCCCCAGCCTAATGGGTGGGCTTTAAATGAAGAGATATAGCTCTGTAATCTGCATATACATCGGTGTATGGTATTGAAATTCAGATCATTTCAACTTGTGTCAACTTCTCTGTATTTCACAGTGAGGTTCTGAACTTTAGGCTCTACTGACTCCAGCTTCACTGGCCACTGCCAGTCAAAGGTGGGGCAGGGGAAACCCTGGCTAGGTTCAAGGTCCTGTCGCCTGTCTGAGTTATGGACCAGGAGTCTCAGGGATGCCTCATTGTCTTCTGCCTTGTGCGAATGATCAACCTCCGAGACACGGCTGTGCCCTCCACTCTCTGGAGTGCAGCAGTTATGCAACTGCTGGCGGCTTCCTTGTCTGTGCTAGAAAAAGACTGTGGTACCTGCACCGCGTAGTACTTCTGTGCTCTCTTTTCTACCTCCCGTTCCTCCCTTCCCGGCTCCTTTCTTTCCATTCTTCCTCTTCTTTCCCTGTTCTCTTCCTCCTTCTTTTCTTTTCTTTTTTTTTTTAAGTTTTTTGAGACAGAGACGTCTCGCTTTGTGGTTCAGGCTGGCCCTGAGCTCAGCCTCAAACTCACATCACAATCCTCCTGCCTCTGCCTCCCGAGTGCTGGGATTATAGGCGTGAGCCACCACGCCCGGCACTGTGGTATGTGGTATAATTGCTGCTGGGTGTGGGTCTCCACACCCAGTATTGTTATGTGGTTACCGGGGAATTGAACCCCGGGTTCTTGCGCTTGCAAGACAGGCGCCGGAACCACTGAGCTAACTCCCCAGCCCCCTCTTCCTCCTTCTTTTCTTCCTCTTCTTACCCCTCCTCCTTTTTCTTTTAAAGAACTTTTTTGGCAGTACAGGGGATTGAACTCAGTACCTTGCTCTTACCAGACAGGTGTGGCGCCACTCAGCTACACCTGCACCATTTTGTAGAAGTAGCAGAGGCTTAGAAAATTAAGCATATTTGCTTGAAGTCACTGACTCCTGGGCCAGTGTGCTTGACATTATGCTACACTTTCTGCTATGCTGAGCTCTTCCTGTGGGGGAGTCTTCTGTTTTGCTTCTCTTCACAAATGAACCTCATTAAGGAGGATCCAGCAGAGTGCGTGGCTTTTTCAATTGACCTTCAGTCACACCGGCCTGCTTGTGTTTTCATAATGTTGAAGGTACATTTTTATCATCCAGTCTGTGGAATGAGGTTAATGAACCAGTACGTTCCGCACACAGAGCTAAATGTGATTGCTGAAGTGAAAACGCAGAAGGCTGAACCGTTTAACAGGAACAGGGCTGCAGAGCACGTGCGGGGAGACCAAAGCTCACCTCTCCGTGTTCTTCGTGCAGTGTCATAAGTACACACTTAAAAAACAAAAGCCTGAGAAATACTTTAGCATTTATTCTATTATGTTGTATTGTTTTCGTTAAACAATCATTTACCAAAAAAAATCACTATTTTTTGCAGTTAGCTGTTAAAGACTTTGCCATATGTGTGCATAACAGTTAAAATACTGAAACATAATTGAATCTTGATATATAAGTTACATTGTGAGTGGAGGAAAGAATCCACATGTCTGCCTCCACTGTTCAGAGAAGGAAGGTAGAGAAATGTGCTTGTACAGATCCCAGTGTCATTTCGCTCATAGTGTACTTGGCTAGGCTGGGGAGGACTCTGAAGGCATTTGAAGAGCATGCGTTTAACTTGAGTCCCACAGATACAAATGATTAGATGCCTCTGGGGCTGTAAGTCAAGTGGGGAGATTTTAGTTCTTGGTACTTGTTTTCATCCTGTGGTCTGGCTGTCACAGAGGTGTTGGAGAGACTGCTGTGCCAGGATGGTTGATCATGGTGCTGTTCCCGTAGATTCTCCTATGAGGGGTGGGAAGTCATATTGGGTTCACCTTCCTGGTTAGCAGTGGGGTCCAGGCCAAAGGCAGGCCGAAGGTGGGTTGGTGCATTATAAGATGGCATATAAGGCCATCGCCCAAATTGTTATGATCGTAACCATACTGGAACACCTACATTTTTTTTCTTAGAGAACCAAGATAGGAGAGTTAATTGATATGGAAGCATGAGCTGAAAAGCCATGGAAGGAGCAATCTGCATATGCCACTGGCCAGCAAAGAGGTCGTGTCAAGAGGCAGAACAGAGATGTGCAGGGCTCCCAGCAGTGTCTCCGGAGCTGTGGTTGGCCAGTGGTTAACACACGTTCCTGGTGCGGGCTTTCCCAGGCAAGTGCACTTGGGAAATACCATAGCTAGTCCTCTTCTGGAAAGTCTCGTGATGCTTGAG
>PVIR01039929.1:0-13621 GCA_004026965.1 Petromus typicus
AAAAGAATTAGAGCAGAAATTAATGCAATGGAGACCAAGAAGACAATACAAAGAATCAACAAATTGAAGAGTTGGTTTTCTGAAGATAAAATTGACAAGGGAAGAAAAAGGTATTAAAGATAATACCTCCAACCTCTAGTCCTTCAACATTCCTGGAAAGTAACTCAAATATGTTATCACAAAAATGCATGTAATGGGTCTGGGATACAGCTCACTGGCATTACACCTGCCTGGCAAGCACAAGGTCCTAAGTTTGATCTCTGGTATAGAAAAAAAAGCATGTAATTTGCTATAAATTAATTTTATTTATAGGTACGTAAATAAAATTGATGAACCCTTAGCCAACCTTACCAAAAAAAAAAGAAAGAACAGACTTGAATTCATGCAATTAGGAATGAAAGGGTGAAATCACAACATCCTACCAAAATCCAGAAGACCATCAATACCTACTGCGAGAACTTATATTCTAATAAGATGGGAAACACAGGGCTGGGGATTTAGCTCAGTGGTTCGGCGCCTGTCTTGCAAGCGCAAGGGCTGGGGTTTGATCCCAGGTTAACCATATACAATACTGGCCGTGGAGACTCACGCCCAGCAACAATCAGTACCACATACCACAGTGCTGGGCATGGTGGCTCACGCCTGTAATCCCAGCACTTGGGAGGCAGAGGCAGGCGGATTACTGTGTTGTGAGTTTGAGGCTGAGCTCAGGGCCAGCCTAAATTACAAAGCGAGACCCTGTCTCAAAAACAAACAAAAAAGGAAACACAGAAGAAGTGACAGATTCCCAGATACATATTACCAAAGCTGAATCAAGAAGATATAAAAATTGCAAATAAGTCAACATCAGTCCATGAAATTAAAGATGCAATTAAAATTTACCAACAAAGAAAAGCCTAGGCTCTGATGGATTCACTGAATTCTGTAAGAAATTTAGAGAAGATATAAAGCTGCTACATCTCAAACTCTTTAATGAAACTGAAAAGGAAGATATTATCTCAAATTTATTCCTGGAAACAAGCATTACCCTGATACCAAAACCAGAGAAGGTGCCAATCAAAAAAAGAAAAGAAAAGAAAAAAAAAAACAAAAACCTCACAGGTCAATATCCCTAATAAACATAGTCAGAAAAATCCTCAAAAAGATACTGGCAAACAGAGTGCAGCAAATTATCAAAAAGATGATATACTATGAAGTAAGATTCATTCTAGGGAAGCATAGATGATTTAACATACACAAATCAATAAATGCAATACACCCTATTAACAGAACCAAGGACAAAAACTATATGATCATCTCACTAGATGCAAAAAAAAAAAAAAAAGCAATACTCATTCATGATAAAAAAAAAAACAAGAACTCTCCAGAAAGTTGGAATAGGTGGGCTTTATCTCAATCTGATAAAGGCCACCTATGACAAACAATAGCCAACATAATACTAAATGGACAAAAACTGAAAGCTTTCACTCTAAAATTAGGAACAAGACAAGTATACGCACTGTCACCACTCTTGTTCAATATAGTTCTGGAAAATTAGCCAGAGCAATTACACAAGAAAAAGAAAAACATTTAAGAATAGAAAAGGAAGAAGTTAAATGATACTTATTTGCAGATGACATGATACTCTATACAGAAGATCTCAAAAATTACATCCAAAGACTTCTAGTTTTAATAACCAAATTCAGTAGCATAGCTGGCTACAAAGTCAACACTCAAAAATTAATAGCACTTACGTACACAAATAATAAACTCACTGAGAGAAATAAGGGTTTTCACAATAACATCCAAAAAGTGAAGAACCTAGGATTCAATCTAATGAAGGAAGTAAAAGATCTTTACACTGAATATCACGGTATCCTGAAAAAGGAGAAGATGGAAAGATAGCCCTTGCTCTTAGTATGAATCACCAACATAGTGAAAATGACCACAGTTCCAAAATTGTTATAGGATTCAATGCAATCCCAATCAAAATGCCAGTAGCATAGCTCATAGAATTAGAGAAAATAATATTAAAATTCATTTGGAACCAGAAAAGACCTGAAATAGTTAAAGCAATTCTAGGCAACAAAGGCAAGCCATCACAGTCCTTGACTTGAAATTATACTACAAAGCTACTGTGATAAAAACAACATAGCACTGGCAAGAAAGAAACAAAACCCAAAGAGCCAAAACCAGACCCAAGGATCAGTGGAACAGATTAGTAAATCCAGAAACAACTCCAAATACACTTAATCTTGTCTCTGACAAGGGAACCAAACATCTTCACTGGAAGAAAGATAGCCTCTTTAACAAATGGTGCTGGGGAAACTGGCTTTACACATAGTGAAGGTTAAAATTACACCCAAGTTAGGCTGGGGACTAACTCAGTGGTTCCGGTGCCTGCTTTGCAAGTGCTAGGGCCTGGGTTCGATCCACAGTAACCACATACAACAATGCTGGGTTCGTGGAGACTCACACCCAGCAGCAATCGGTACCACATGCCACAGTGCTGAGTGTGGTGTCTCACACCTGTACTCCCAGCACTCGGGAGGCAGAGGCAGGAGGATTGCTGTGCTGTGAGTTTGAGGCTGAGCTCAGGGCCAGCCTGAACTACAAAAAGCAAGACCTTGTCTCAAAAAAAAAAAAAAAAAAACCAAAAACAGACCCGTGTTTTTCTCCATGCACTAAAATACAATTGAAATGGATCAAAGACCTAAATATTAAAACATGAAAATATTAATAAAACACAGAAGGGCATCCATTCACAATTCCAGGGGAGGGTGAGCGTCAAATCCTTATTCTGGAGGCCCTTGGCGGGTGAGGGCCACTCCCAGACGATCTCGTCCGAGGACCGCGGCCACTAGCTTCACCTGTAGCCGCTCACCAGGAGGCTGGATTCTTCAGGGTAGGATGGAAAACTACATTTTCCGACGTGCTCTAGTCGGCGTGCCTCAGCGAGGTCTACGACGGAAGCTCATTCGGAGGAAATACGTAATTTCCGTTGCGCGACTATGCTCACGTTCTGTAGTCGTGAGCCGACCTCTGGCTAGTATGGCGTCCGACGTCCGTTTTTGTGCGACGGAAGTGACGTAACGAAGCGCCGAGTTCAGAGGAGAAGGAGCGATGAACCGGGTTTTGTGTATTCGGGCAGCTGGGTATGCTGCGTGAGGTGTAGGGGACGGGAGGTGGGAGATAGCGGGCGGGCGAAAAGAGGCTGGAGGAGTGCTCACTGCTTTCCCTCTTTTAGGCCTGCTTGCGCGCTGAGGCTTGCGAGCTGGGCTTTGCGAAGCCTACATCTACCGGCTGGTTCCCGAGCTCGGGCCCAACCTTCGGCCAAGCAGAAGGAAGACCCCAACCGCCCCATTCAGTTTTCCTCCAGCAAAGCCAACCCATCTCTCTGGACGGTGAATCATTCTTTTGGAGAAGGGCAGCAGCGACCCTGGTGGCAAGTGCTGTCTCTCAGCCTGTCCTTTATGGCTATGATTATCTGGTGTTACCTCAGAGGGGGGAGCGAAGCAGAACAGTGGTTGAGACAAGAGTTGGGAGAAGAGAAGGAGCCCAGCGATCCTCCTGAGGAGCCTGAAACTCCATCTGCCTACGGGGCGAGAATTTAACAGGGTGCGTGCTGGGGTAGCAGGAAGGAAACCAGCCACCCTTCAGAGTTGACAGTTTCTGTCCTGGTTATGCATGTGTCTTCCGTCCGAAGGCACTCAGCTGGTGCTCTTGGTGCTGACGTGCGTGAAGGCGGAGCAGAATATGAGCGGCTTGTGATCTGCTCCTTGCCTGGCACCCGTGTCCAAAACACTTCAAAGCCAGAGACAGGTTTTGGTTGCTTTGGGTGTTGGATTTCTGCTATCTTTGTAAAGCCTAATCGTTTCCAAAACACTTGTAATCCAATATTAATTTGCAGATAATTTGCCTTCCGAAACAGAATAACTGGTAGAAGTATTAAACTTTACTATGTTCCATGTTGGGTATAAATAACAGTTGATGTTAGTTTTCAAGACAGAATAACTGGCAAAGGTGTTAAACTTTATGATGTACTGTGTTGGGTATAAATAACAACTGATGTTAGTTTTGCATTCTGACTGAAAATACACTTAGATAAGATTGAACCAGGGTGATTTTTTTTTTCTTTTCGCGATTTGTTAAAATTTTTTTTTAAGTAGGCCAGCCGTGTCAACTCAGTTTATTCTCCTCCCTCTCCCTCCTCCCAAATGGAAATTTAAGAAACCTAAATGTAAATTGTGAAATACACTATCAAATAGTACCAGGAGTAAGGAAAATTTTCAGCTTTGCTCAGAGCTTTAGCAAGGCAATGACTTGCCGAGTAGAATATCCTGGTATTTCTTTTCAGGGCACTAGTTTGGAGCCAAGTGTGTAGTGGGGTGGTAAACCCTCTAATCCCAGCTAGTCTGGAAGCAGAGGCAGGAAGAATGGTGAGTTTGAGGACCCCAACCTAGGCAACTTCAATGAGACTTTCCTAAAAAAAAAAAAAAAGGAGTGAGAGTGGTTCCTGGGTTGAATCCCCAGCACACCTCCCCCAAAGGAACTATTTTGAATTACCTTAAGTGATATCTTTTCCCAAGCATTAGTGAAAAAACCTTGCTTAATTCTGAATTAAATGAAAGGAAACCTGTATTTCTTTTCTAGTTCTAATGGAAGTTCTTATTTTAATGTGTTTGTGGTGCTAAAGGTAATGAGGGATTTCTCTGATGCAGATGTTTGAAAAAAGGGTTTTGGTTACATACTATGCTGTTACAAGAGCCTCTCCACACAAAGTGCTGTAATGGTCTGGCACTTTTGTAACTTAGGTGACAAGTAGGGTAGATACAAACAATACCTAAATTCCATTTTTTTGTGGTTTATTGTCATTTTTGCAACTCTTTAAGTTTTTGTGACATTCCTTAGGCAACTTAATCAAGATGTTGCATTCTTCCACAAATGTGGAGATAAGTAAGGATGGATCTTTAGGAGTTGATGAATCACAACAGTGTAACTAACACTTGGCTATACTGGGAAGGCCAAAGCAGGTCACCAGTGAAAATCAAGACCCTCAGACGTGCTGAGTGCTAGCCATACTGTCCCACAGGAAGCAAACCATGCATGTTTGTGTTTAAAAGATGTGACACTGAGTTTTTAAAGATAGGCTTAACCTTAGCTCCAGTCACATGGTCCCAGTGGGAATAAAGAACTAAAATGTTTTCTTTTTGGTTTGGTGTAGTTGTGACCTGTTTGGTTGTGAACCATTTTGTTTGAGCAGCACTTATTCAAATCCAAACTTTTACTCACACTAGCTCCTGTGTGTGTGTGTGTGTGTGGTCCATAACTAGAAAGAGCTGTAATAATTGAAAGTAATCTCTTTCCTTTTTTTTTTGTGGTGCTAGGGATTGAACGCAGAGACTTGTGGATGCTAAGCACTCTATCACTGAACCCTCAACGCTAAAATTATTATTATTTTTTAATGACAAATGCAACATGTCTGTTTTTTGGAAAAGTTAAGACACTAAGCAAGAGGATTAGAAACACCAGAAATCTCACTATACAGAGGCAGACACTGTGAATGCCATGTCATTTACAATTCCAATTTTTTTTTTTTTGATGACAGGGTTTTGCTTTTGTAGTTCAGGCTGGCCCTGAGCTTAGCTTCAACTCAACCATCCTCCTGCCTCTACCTCCCAAGTGCTGGGATTACAGGCATGAGCCACAATGCCCAGCACTGTGGTATGTGGTTCTGATTGCTGGTGGGCATGAGCATTGTATGTGGTTACCAGGGATTGAATCCGGGTCCTTGCACTTGCAAGACAGGCACCGGAACCACTGAGCTAAATCCCTGGCCCTCCAAATTGTTTTTATGTATACCATTTTTCAAGAACATAGGAGATTTTAAAGTTTTTCTTTTCTAGTGCTGTACATTAAATTCATTACCTTATGTGTACACACATAGCTCCACAACACAGGGATGCTGGGTTGTGCTCATCTTCCTTAGATGGAATTACAGACATGCACCACCATAAGCCTCTGCTCCACACTTTTTTTCATTACCTGAACCTAGGGAGACCAATCTTTTTGAGATATGCTTATTCCTCTGGAGAACTGTGGACTGGCCCTTCTGTTTCATTTTCTTGCCTCATTTACTTTGAAAATAACATATTCTTGATTTTTTAAAAATCATTTTAGTTTCAAGATTTAAATGTAGGGCTGGGGATTTAGCTCAGTGGTTCTGGCGCCTGTCTTGCAACCACAAGGACCCGGGTTCGATTCCCTGGTAACCACATACCATACTGGGCATGGAGACTTACCCCAGCAGCAACCGGTACCACATACCACAGGTGCCGGGCGTGGTGGCTCATGCCTGTAATCCCAGCACTCGGGAGGCAGAGGCAGGATTGCTGTGATGTGAGTTTGAGGCTGAGCTCCGGGCCAGCCTGAACCACAAAGCGAGACACTGTCTCAAAAAAACCTAAAAAAAAAAGATATAAATGTAATGTTTGTAGAGATAATAATTTACTGAGGAAATGTGAACATACTCATCCTACTAGCAAGTGGTAATTTTTTATTTTACTGTATTATTTAAATAACAGCCTTCAACCAAAGGCTGATCTTTGAAGATAAGTAAATGAATCTAAAGCCCGGTGTTCTTAGTAGTGAAATACATTATTTTCCATAAGTCAGAACCTTGCGTTGATTTTGTATCTAGTATGTTTCATGCCAAATATTTACAAATTAATACATTCTAGTCCGGGGTTCTTCCTCCTGGACAAACCCCCTTTTCCAGTCGGGCCGTGTGCCTTCCTGCCCATCCTACGCAGTTTTAAAAAGCAGCTCTGTTGAGATGGAATTCGTCCACTCAAACCACACAACGTTTCAAGTGGCCATCGCTACCATTTAGTTTTGGGCCTTTTTTTGCTAAAAGCGAAGTTGTCATAGACCAGTCCCGTGTGCACCCACCCCACAGCTTGGAACCCTCACCAACCAGCTGGCTGTACTGGCGCCTGCACCAGGTGCGCGCCGCGCGCTCTGGTGTCCCTGCGCCAGGCCCCGGCGCGCGGGGCGGGGGCGTGGCGGAGCGGGGCGTGGCCGGCGCGGCGGGGGGCGCGGGGGGCTCTACGCGGGGGGAGATCCGGAGGCGGGGGCGCCGGGGCTGCGCATGCGCGCTGCATTGTTTTGACTGAAAATGCCGTCGGTTTCGAAAGCGGCGGCGGCTGCGCTGAGCGGGTCCCCCCCGCAGACCGAGAAGCCGACCCACTACAGGTCAGTGCCCGGCCCGTCGCCGGCGCCGCCCAGTACCCCGGGAGCGGCCCGCGCGTGCTCTGCCCGGGCCTGGGGTGTCGGGGCTGAAGGTGCGCCCCTCCCGCCCTCGCCCCCAGCCGTTTGGCCCCGGTCCGGGTCTCAGCCTGGGTGGGCCACGCCGTCTGAACTCGAGTGGCTGCGCCGGGCTAACCAGCTCTGCTCAGGCTCGGGCTGGGGGCGCGCCTGGGCGCACGAGTCGGCTAGCCTCTGGCTGGGATCGGGAAGCGGGCCATGGGTTTGGGGTATGGGCAGCACCTGGTCCTAGGATAGGCGTGGGACCCTGTGACTGCGGCTGCCGCCCTGTAGCAGGGAGGCGGCGCCCAGAGTCTGGGTAGCTACAGGACTAGGGGCCGGAGGCTTGGAGTTGGCAGTTTTGGTCCTGGGTCGGGGGGCCTCGCCTGACGTTGGGGGTCGCGCCTGCAGTGAGGACGGGAGCTGCGCCTGGGGTCCGTCTGGAATGGGAGTGGGGGATCGCGCCTGGGGTCTGGAAGGTCGCCTGGGGAGGGGGAACGGTGCCTACGAACGCGCCCAGCCGGGTTCGGCCTCGAGTCATCTGGGCTTTGGCGGGGGAGGGGGGGCGTTGTGCCTGGATGGAGGTTGTGTCTGGCTGGAGGGCTGCATCTGTTATCAGGGAACCGTGTCTGGAGTCTGGGAAGTTGCGCCTGGAGTAGAGGGTGGTGTTTGGGGTCTGGGAGATCGCTCCCAGAGTGGGGAGATTGTGTCTGGCGTTTGTGGGTCGCGTTGGGGGTAGACACCGTGTCTGGCTTCCAGAGACCGTGTCCGGTTGGGGGTGGTTACGGTCGTCTCGGGTGGGCTCCGAGACTGGGGGTGTCGCTCCTGGGGACCCTGTCCAGCCCACGAGTCTCGGGGCCGCCCGACGGCGGAGGCGACCCGCAACGCTGTTTGTCGTTTTAGGTATCTAAAGGAGTTTAGGACAGAGCAGTGCCCCCTGTTTGTGCAGCACAAGTGCAGCCAGCACAGGCCATTTACCTGTTTCCATTGGCATTTCCTAAACCAGCGCCGCCGCAGACCGCTCCGCAGGCGCGATGGCACCTTCAACTACAGCCCCGACGTGTACTGCTCCAAGTACGACGAGGCCACCGGCCTGTGTCCCGACGGCGACGAGTAAGTGAGGCTCCTGTGGGCCACCAGAGGGCGCCTCTCGCTGGATGGGGTCTTGACCCGTAATGCCAGCGGCTTATCCTGCATCTTCCGAGAGGGATTTTATTTTTTGTTTTGTTTTTAATTGAGACCGGTCTCAGTATGTAGTTCAGGCTGGCCTTGCACTCACTACTGGTATGTGACCCAGACTGATCTCTAACTCCCAGCGATCCTCCTGCCTCAGCTCTTGAATGTTGGGATTACAGGCACGAGCTGCTACATTCAACATAGGCCAATTAGGGAGAGTCATGTGTGTAGTAGGGATAATCTTTGTGTGGTTAACGCCGATTTGACTTCGTTTCCCACTCTTGATTTCCGCCCAGTCTTCCACGTTTTCTTTCTTGGAACCACCCTTTAGGAGACAGCTCTCAGGTAGGACTGGTTTGCAGTGGTCTGCTGACGCTATAGAGTCTTCAGTGTTCACTTTCTTGCTGTTTTCAGACTGTCATTTACATAGGACTTTGAAAGTTTAAAAATTAGGTCAAGTTTCCTAATGGTGTTATCAACAGATGTCTTTTTTTTTTTAGTACCAACAGGGAAAATCCAAGTCAGACTCTGTATGCACAGAATGTTGTAACATATTATCAGGAGATTTTATCTTCCTTTTGTTAGCTGTTTGAGAAGGGGAAAAGTGGCTCGATCCTATATGGAACTGAGGTTACAGCCACTCTTAAGATTTTTTTTTTGTACTGGGGATTGAACTTGAGACCTTGCACTTGTGAGGCAGGCCTTGGAACCACTGAGCTAAATCCCCGGCCCACCAGTCCCTCTAGGATTTGGTTTTCTAGTGCTGTCTCATTAACAGTACTGGTAATTAAACCACCCAGCTACGCTCCAGCCTATTTTATTTTTCACTTTAAGGTAAGTAAGTTGCTCAGACTGGCTTTGAACTTGAACTTGCTTCTGTCTCAGTCTCCTGAGCAGCTGGGATTACAGGTGTGTACCATCATGCCTGGTTCCAGTACCTTCCCTTTTGAAGACATTTGTCATTCTGCTGCACATAAAAATCCAGTGCATAATCTGTTTTCTGTTATTATTATTATTTTAAAAACTTAGACCAGGGAGTAAACATGTGATGGATGGTTGGATGGTAATCATTTAAAAAATTCTAGTAGCTAAGCCAAGCATGGTGATGCACACTTGTAATCCAGCACTCTAAGAAACAGGAGGATTACAAGTTCAGGTCTCACCTGGGCAAATTAATGATTTAGCGAGAACCTATATTTAAAAAAAATGTAGCTCAGCATGAAGACAGGTTTAATCCTCAGTGCTACCAAAAAAAAAAAAAAATACATAGCTCATTGCATTTTGGGGAAGATGGTATTCCGTTACAACTGCGCTTTTTAATTGCTTTTTGAACTACTACCTCCTGTACGTGGGTGTGTGTTTTGAGACAAAGAATCTCATTATGTGGTTCAGGCTGGCTTTGAACTCACTATGTAGCCCAGGCTAGCCTTGAACTCAAGGCACTCTTGCCTCATCCTTCTGAGTGCTGGGATTGTAGGTATGTGCCACTACATTTGGCTTGAGCAAGCCCTTCGTTTTTATTTGTGGCGGTATCAGGGATCAAACTCAGGCCCTTGTGCTTCCAAGGTAGGCTCGGTACCACTCTAGCTAAACACCCAGCCTGAAGGCACATCTGTAAGTACAGATGACTGTCTAGCTGAAGCCTGGTCACCATCCCCAGTTTGCCATGATCTGTTGGGACGCTGCTGCTGCCTGAGCCTGGAATACGGATCCGTGAGAGTGTGAAGATCAGTACCTTGCTTGTCTGACCCCATCCAAGTAGGTCATCAGGACTCGTTGGCAGTATTCTCTTTTGATGCTTTTAATACAGAAGGTTTTTCTTTCTCTTTATTTTCTTTAGGTAGGATCTTGCTATGTAGTTCAGACTAAACTCACCTTTAACTCACAGTATAATCCAGGCTGGCCTGGAGCTTTTGTCATCCTCCTGCCTTAGCCTCCCAAGTGCTGGGATTATGGCACATACTACCAGGCCTAGCTCTGGTTTGTTTTTTTTCTCCTCCTCCTTTTTTTTTTTCTTTTTGTGTAGTACTGGAGATTGAATCCAGGGCCTTCACATTGAGCTACATCTCCAACTGTTCCCCTTTAAAAATTTTTTTTTCTGCTACCAGGAATCAAATCCAGGACCTTGTGATTGCCAGGCAGGCACAGCACCACTGAGCCAAATCCCCAACCCATCTCTTTTCTTAAAATTTTAAGACTAAGTCTTCCTAAGTCTTGCTAAGTTGCTAAATGGCCCAGTTACTAAGTTTAACTTGTGATCGATCCTCAGCCTCCCAAAATGCTGGGGTTACAGGCAGGAATCATCATGCCTGTTTTTTGTATTTTCTTGTTTTTTATTTTTGGGTTTGTTTTTTAGGTGTTTTTGAGACAGTCTCATTATGTAGTTCAGGCTGGCCTTGAACTCACTGTGTAGCCCAGGCTGGTTCCCTCAAAGTCATTATTTTTCTCCTCTTGCCTCTCTCAAGTAATGATACTGAGATTATAGGTTTGTGCCATCACGCCCAGCAGCTTTCTGAGGTGAGGTCTAACTATGTTGCTTGAAGTCCTAGGCTTTAAGTCATCCTGTCACTTCAGCCTTCTTGACAGCAGGGACTATAGGTGTGTGTCATCATGCCCACCTCTTCAGAAGGTGTTGTGGATTCCAGAGCTTGAATGTCTGGTATTGATTCAGCCCATTGCTGTGTATCCAGGAGGTTTCCAGGTCTTCCTTGGGTGGGTAGTGCTGTAGTGAGCACTTACCTATAAGTAGTTCTTTTCGTCTGTGCTCAAGAAGTAATTAGATAATATGCAATTATCACAGACATGTTAACAGGCAGCCTACATGGCTTGCAGCTTACCATTGGGAAACAAGCAAGACTAGAATGCTTATTTGGTGTTTGCTATTTGAATACATCCTGTGTGCATCCGGACCTAGTGAAATCAGATGTCTCTAAAGATTGTTTGTAACTCTTATTAGGCACATGAAAGGGCTTGATTAAACCGTTCAGGCAGTATTTGACACACTGCCTCCCGAGGAATTTCTCTTTGGCTATTTTTGCACCTTTCCTGGAAGAAGGAATTTCCCATCAGGGCAGACATGGAATATCCATCGTGGGTGCTACAGATCCACATACTCTGGTTCATGCATGGTTGCCACGGAAATTGTAAATAGATACCTTCAGTTCCCTAGTTCTTTTTTTTTAGGTTTTTTGAGACAAGGTCTCGCTTTGTAGTTCAGGCTGGCCCTAAGCTCAGCCTCAAACTCACATCACAATCCTCCTGCCTCTGCCTCCTGCATGCTGGTATTACAGGCGTGAGCCACCACGCCCGGCACTGTGGTATGTGGTGCTGGTTGCTGCTGGGCGCGAGTCTCCATGCCCAGTATGGTATGTGGTTACCAGGGATCGAACCCGGGCCCTTGGGCTTGCAAGACAGGCGCTGGAACCACTGAGCTAAATCTCCGGCCTCCATCAGTTCCCTAGTTCTTGAAACTTCTAATTTTGGCATATGTATCACCAAGCAATTATTATTACTATTATTGGTGTACTGTAGCTATATCCCCCCCACTTTTTTTTTTTTCAGACAGTGTCTTGCTTTGTAGTTCAGACTGACCCTGAACTCACAGGTATCCCTCAAACTCACAGCAGTCCTCCCGCCTCTGCCTCCTGAGTACTGGGATTACAGGTGTGTGCTACCACGCCTGACATTGTGGTATGTGGGACTGGGGATCGAACTCCGGCATTTGCGCTTGCCAGGCAGACACCTGAACCACTGAGCTAAATACTTGCCCCCACACGTTTTTTTTTTTTTTTTGAGACAGGTCTCACTTTGTAGTTGAGGCCGGCCCTGAGCTCGCTATGTAGCCCAGGCTAGCTTTAAACTCACAGCAATCCTGCCTCTATCTCCCGAGTGCTGGGATTACAGGTGTGAGTCACCATGCCCAGCCAGCCTATTATTTTAAAACACCAGTATGCAAAACCTTTTTCAACCAGAGTTGCAAAATAAGCATCCAGGCTTGGTCTTGACAGCTGGTGGGGTACACAGTGCAAACCCAGGGAGGGTTGACACCAGGGCTGTCACCCCTTGATGGGCACCTCTCCTGCCACTTGTTTCCTCACTTAACTGTCATCGCCCCCTGTGAGGAGAACCCGCCATGAGCATGCCCTTCAGTGGTCACTGTCTTCCATTCCCTGGCTTGTATCCCTCCCATGGTGTCCAGAGTCCCACTTGCCCCTTGCCCACTTGCCACTCACCAACCCACCACCACCTCAGAGGGCATCCCGATGTTACCCTCTTTCCTGAGTAGCCAGTCATCCTCTTGCTTGTGCACCCTCTTTTCCTGAGTGGCCAGACATTCTCTTGCTTGCGTGGAGGCTGCCCTCCCTACTTCTCTCTAGTAAAACGCCTTTGTTCTGGTGGACACACCTCTTCCCCAGCGCAGGCTTTGGTTGGCCTCCCTGTGTCACGTGCGCCCGACCCCCCACCGAGTGGGAACCGAGCCCCTAGCCGCTCCCAACCGTGTTAGTTCCTGGCAGCAGTGGTGGGTGCTTCTCTTGACCACGTGCTGTTTCTCTGACTTGAAGGAAAAATTCACCCTTTTGCGGAGGTTTCTAGGTTTTCTTGAGAAAATTCTAATAGCCACAGCTGTGCAGTATACAAAGTAACCATCATCACTGGTAATCCTGTGGAAGGTGCCACCTCTTAGGGGTGTGGTCCTCAGATCACTCTTGCTTTCTCGTTTGCTTTAAAAAATGGGCTCACCCCACCAATGCCATGTAACTTTCCCAGCTGCCATGTAGGCTTTCCTTGTTATTTTTAGGGCTCCTGCTAATGACTGGTGCACCTTCTCTTCTTGCTTACCTTGTGGAAACCTTACAGTCAGGCACTGGGGCACCCTCGTCTGGTGGGTTGCAGCTCTGAGAGACTGGGCTTCACTTCTGGGTTTTCACTCCTAAGGAAGCCCTGTGGTTTTGACTTGGATCACATACGTTTGGCATCTGCTGTCCGTACAGAGAGACCTTTTACAGTGCTTTATTTGAAAAGGTGCAGAAAAGAACGTTGGGTGAGTGATCTGCCCCTTGCAGGCTGACTGTGACCTGTGGCTGTGTAAGCAAAATTAAGGGGAGCCAGGAAAAGCGACTTAGACCCTGTCTGTTGAAAGAAGAAAGAAAAGGCCAGGCCT
>PVIR01039930.1:0-13631 GCA_004026965.1 Petromus typicus
CCCCACCACTCTTTATTTCACTGGTGAAGCAGGAAGTTTAAACAGGAAATGGTTAAGTAAATTATGTTAATTTGCCATGAAAGTGGCTGCAGTTATTGAAAGTGATTTTAAAAGCTATGTAGAGGGCTGAGGATTTAGCTCAGTGGTTCTGGTGTCTGCCTGGCAAGCATAAGGTCCTGAGTCACATACCACAGTGCCAGGCGTGGTGGCTCATACCTGGAATCCCAGCACTTGGGAGGCAGAGGCAGGAGGATTGCTGAGTTCAAGGATAGCCGACCTGAACTATAAAGTGAGACTCCGTCTCAAAAAAAAAAAAAAAAAAAGAAAGAAAGAAAGAAAAATAAAGGCTACATAGAAACAAAATATTCCGGAAACCAGAGACAGCATGTTAGTCACAGCCCAGTGTGAAGCCTCCCACCCCACTAGCTGTGTGACCTTAGAAAATTCACTGGACCACTCTGAATCTTCATTTTATTGTCTCATAAAGAATAATGATAGGATCTATCTTGTAGGATTGTATTGAGGCTAACTAAGACTGAGAATGTCTGCTACTGTCTGTAAAAGCAGACATAAAGACACCAGAGGAGTTCAGTTAACCACTTTTATCAAGAATATGCCACAAACCTCCCTCTGTGCATGCTAAACCTTTATTCCCTGGAGAGTGAGAGACAAAAATGAAAACTGTAATGGGAAGGACAAGACAGTAAGTATGTATTTTCTCCAATGGTGGTACATCATTTCCCACTTCTTAAGACATTTTAAGCGGGGACCTAAAAATCATACCCGTGGGAGCTGGGTCCTAGGTCCCCCTTCTTCCCGTGCCCACTCCCCACGCCACTGTGGCACTTACTGGAAGAGAAGAGCAGCATCAGCCTGGACCCTGCAGAAGTGAAGCCCGTGAAGGCCTGTTCTGTCAGGTCAGCCCCTACGACTGTCATTGGCTCCGAGTCAGATCTGCTCACCACGCACATCACTCGCTCATCCACACACTTCTGTGAGTTCTGTGGTACACAAAGAACTGTGCTACAAGCTTTTCAACCACCCCATGAACTGGATTATTTGGAGCAATCTCAAAAATACAAAAAGTAGAAAAAAGCAAGCTTCAGAAGACTGTATATAGAATGCTACTGCTTGTATTAAAAATAGATATATAAATATACATATGTAAAAACTTGTAAATGCATAGAATTCCTCTGAAAGAATACACAGGATATAGACAGCAGCGATTAACTGGACAAGGGCTTCAGAGTTTGACTCCCTTTTGAAGGATACTTTTTATTGTACGTTCCGTACTGTTGGATGTTTTACTATGTGTATGATTAATTTTTCAAAACAAAAAATAAAGAAAACTGCTGAATGCTGAATACACAGTAATGAATGGGACAAAGTTCTTTAGTCTTGGGGAAAGCAAAGTGTGGGCCACAACTCTTAAAGATTTTTTGTTGTTGTTTTAAACCAGACAGTTTACATAAGGGGGAAATTCTTTCTATAACAGTTAGCTCATAGTAATTCAGCAAATCATTTAACAGAGATAAAGCAGTTGGAGAACAAACAGTAGGCATCAGTCAAGACTCGGGGTGTATTAAATGGTAGTGAGGGTTTTATTTGTTTAACTTGATAGGCGGAGTTCTTACTGCAGCAGTTAAGGGCCCTTTATGGTCAGTGTTCTCTTCCGATGACAAATGACAACAGATTCAAAACACCGTGAAAGGGTGAACTATAAAGAGATCAGAAGATGCTGGACTGGGCAACCTTTTCCAGACAGCCTCAAACGGCAGAGGAATCGCCAGTGGCAACCACTGGTCCAGGGATGATGCTGTGTGATGTCCAGGGCCCCGTTAGAGGCAAGGGGGTACCCCAAAGGTTAGGGAAGTACAAGGGTGGGCTTCTGGGTGACTGATGGGTTGGCTGATGGCCAGAGCAGCCATGGCACCAAGATAACAGAGGGCTTGACAGGCTCGATGCAGCACCATCGGCACGAGTGGCCCAACACATCTCAGCCTCAATTTTCTTCTTGCTAAAATGGGGGATAACTGGGATCTTTATAAGGATTAGTGTTGCCAGAAAGTATTTAGTTTGAAATACAACATCACAATCACTAAATCATAGAGTGGCAAAGTTCTCTACCAATGCTTAGCTGATAAGCAGCGTCCCAGGGACAACAGCTGAAGGTGGCTAGCACCTCCAAGCCTGAAGGTCAAGCATGGGCTCCCCACTTTTGTATGTTTTATAAATCAGAAAGAGCTGGCACATGCGTGACCGCCTGTGAGGGAGCTGGGTGGAAACACCAGTTCCACTTGGAAGGGGAGAGACCTATGAGGCTGGGGGTTTGCTAAGAGCTGGCTATGGGCAGGTGCCAGGCCCTACTCCTGGTGCTCAGTAAACAGTCTGGCATTCCCCAGGAAGGGGACATGTGTCTGGACTCAGGACAAGTGGCTGAGCCTGTGACTTCCCCACATCCTCTGCCTGTGCTTGGCTACCACCGTTTCTGAGCAAGACAGGCTTCAGGCACCTCCCCCAAACCCTTCTCTAGGACCTGCTCTTATCAATGGACCTGGGGCCTGGGGCTGGCGCTGGCTCTGGCTCTGCAGGCAGCTGGGGAACAATGAGGCCCAACCTTACCAGGAAGAGCAATCAAAAAATCTAGGGGTGCCAGAGCCTCTGGAATTAAGGCAGCACCAACCTTTCCCACTGCCATTAGCATTTTACTAATAATCTGGCATTTGATACGGGGAGAAAAAAAACTGGTTTTTCTTTCAGTTGTGGAAAGGTCAGGCATATTTATCTGATTTAATTTATAACTGCTACTCATGTCTCCCATGAATGATCACCTCTAAGAACTCAGTGGGCACCATGTGCCAGAGCTGCACTGGATCTGGAGGGCCAATCCCAGGCCCAGGGCAGCCCCACCTCACCACCAGTAAAGACAGCCCCCTGGCCCCAAGTCTACTCCCAGCTCTGCTACACAGAGTTCCCTGTAAGAGAGGCAATAGCAAGGTGTCTAAAACTGCAGGAAGACAAAAGGATTCTTGCACTCCGCCCCATCACCCACGAAGGGCTTCCTTCAGTGAAAAGCTCCTCTGTAGGAAGGAGAAAGAGACCCAAGAAGACCTCAACAGGCTGCACAGTCAATGCCACCAGCCCCAGGGAGACCTGTGAGGTGACTCTGGACTGGTACTGAGACCCCACTCCTATAGAAGGTCTCCAAAGAGCCGAGAAGCACAGGCTCCTGGTTTCCTCCCAGGAAGGGCCAGCTGACTCAGAGAGGAATACAAGAGCCTGCCTGTACCGTAAGAAGAGTTTTTATTGAAATATAGTCTGAGCAACATGAGTGCAGCCGAGAGGAGGAGGGGCCGTGCTGTGGCAGCAGCCTCCCCAATGGCACAGGAATGAGAACACAAACACCCCGAGTCTGCGAACCCACCCCCACGGCTGGGGAGGGCGGCGCAGCCGCAGAGCGAGGGCCCGCCCACCTCAGCCCTCCTCACGGCCTGGCTGTCTGCACCTGCCTGCCTCCGCCACAATGCCTGCCATCCCCAGTTCCAAACAAAGGTGTGCGCAAGTTTCTCTCACCCACGGAAGAGCCAGTGTGACAATGAGTTCTCAGGATAGTTTTTTGGGGAAAGCACCAGAAGACAGGAAGGGAGGGCAAAGTGAGCGAGGGCCCCTGCCAAGCGCTCTCCCCTCCTCAGGCTTTGGGCAGCACCCCCGGCTGACAGCAGCCCTGCGGTCCTCCCAGATGAGCACACGCTGAGGGTCTGAGGTTCAAGCTGGGCTGACAGTATTGGGGTAGGGCCAGATAAGCAGTCTGGGGTTGGAAGGACACAGACAAGAGTTGGGTACCAAGAAGTTGCACAAGCCATAAATAACAAGTGAATTCAGAGCCAGGAGGGTCCTGGGCACCCCACCTTTCCTGTGGCTGGGGACACAGCACACAGCTCAGAGCACAGTGGCCACACTTCTGAAGGCACCGCCTTTGACTTCCCACGGTCTGCAAGACAGTGGGAGACACTGGGGACCCACGCTGGCCACATATACTGTCAAGCCTCTGGTCACACCTGAGGGGACAGTGTAAGGCTGTCCTGGTCCTGAGAGGCCTGTGGCTGGCCCTGTGCCTCCTGGGCCCGGTTCTCTGCCAGTCCAAGGCCCCGCGGTCCCCTTGCCTCTGGGTCAGCTGACAAAGGCCCTCCAGCACCGTCCTCCAGTCCATTTTCTCTCGTCTCCATGGCTACGTCCTCCCCAGAGCCCTCCTCTGGCTCAGATGCCTCCACCTTCACCTCTATTATCTCCTCCTCGTCTTCTTCCCCCTCCTCCTGATCTCGCACTTTGTGGACGATGAAGAGGTGGCGGCTGAGGGAGCTGGCAGAGGTGTAGCACAAGCCACAGAGGAGACACTGGGCTGTGGAGCTGTCCGCCTGGTGCTGAGGTATGTGGCTCTGGAACTCCAGCCCCGAGTCTGTGGCAAAGCTACATTTCGCACACTGAAAGAGGGATTTGTGCCTTTTCGGGGGAGGGACAGTCGCTCCACTGCTGGTGCCTGGAGAATCCCCTGCTCCACGGAGGGGTCTTTTCAGATGGTTCACCTGCAAGGAGAGAGGGTGTAAGCAGAGTCCCAGGCACAGTCTCTGCTGCCAAAAGCCCAAATGTATCACCCAGGCTGGCTCGTCCGGCCTCAACACAGCTTTGGTTTGTTTGGTTCTGGTTCTGTGGCTTTGGTTCGGTTTGATTTCTGCTTTGAGTCAGGGTCTCACTATGCAGCACACACTAGCCTAGAACTTGTCATCCTCCAACTAGAACTGTAAGTGTGAGCCAACATGCCCGGCCTCCAATTCTCTGTTTTTTAATGTAACAGATACTTATGGCTGAATTCCAAATACATGGGGAGGATAGCGAGCGAACTAAGCCCTTCCTACTGCTCCCAGGTCTCCAGAGAGCACTGTTACCTGGGTCGTGCAGTCCTTCCGAGACACCCTGTGCGTGTGCACACACAAAACTCCTGTCCTCTGCCAAGTGACTGTATGACAAGCACACCTCCCTTCACCTTCAGTCTCACCTGATGGCGCAGGCACGGAGGCTGTGCTTTCCTGAACGCAGCACAGGCCCACTGTGGCGGTGGTGTCCCCACTGCCGGCGCCAGGCTGAGTTCCAGCTTTGTTAGCACCATGGAACTACAGTGAACCCTTGAGCACACTTCTTTATGCTCCTGGCCAAAACTCTCCAAGGGACAAGCCCCCAGAGCAGGATGCCAGGCAGGGTGTGTACGCGGTGGGACAGGGCGGAGCTGCATTTTTCTCAGGGATCGATGTTGCCAAAAAAATCAGCTGATGCCCAATCTATTGTACGTGAGCAGCCAAGAGTCCTGGGGATGCCCAGCCCGCAGCAGGCCTCCACTGACTGGAGTGAGTCTTCTGTGGCAGGGAAAGCAGACTGCCCCCAGTGTTCCTGAGAAACAGGGACAGCGCATGTGGCGGGGATGAGGTCACAGGCAGCCGGCCTGGAGAGCAGGTTCCAGGCAGAGTTCTTCCCAGGATGAGCAAGCACAAAGGGGGCTCATCCAGCAATACCCGACAAGCTGACAAGGCTGCTCTGCGGAGGCTAAGATAGGACAACGTGCCAAAAAGCACTCCAAGATCCAAGGAGAATGGTGCACACCCCAGGCAGGGAGTCAGTGGCGGAGACATGGCAGCAGGAAGCTGAGGGGCTGGCTCTTGGGTCTCCAGCAGACGAGTGACTGTGCCTCGAGTGGCAGTCGCCTGCTTCTCCATGGCCCCTGCCCACTCACGCCTCTCCAGCTGCAGCTTGGCAGGCAGCTCACCTGAGGGGAGTGTCCACCCAGAGGTCTAACTTTGGATGTCTGGCTCAGGTCAGGGTTCCTGATCCCGTGCATAAGGCTGATGTGGCTCTCCAGCAGGGAAGGCCGAGGAAAGCTGGGAGGGTCCTCGGTGCAGTACCTGCAGGACACAGCCGAAGCAGGTGAGAGGTCAGAGCCCTGCACACTTGACATCTGGCCCTCGACATGGCCTCATTCCCCATTCTTGCTGCCCGGAAGCCCTGGTGTAAAGGGGACAAGTACATTTCACAGCATGGGCACAGTGACCAGAGAGGCTCGAGGTCACACCACCACACTCCTCCTACATCTCAGGGCCCTGTGCTGGGACTGGCTGTGCGCTGGGCATGGGCATAAGAAGGGACGTATGCTGGCGTGTAGCCCACTCACCCGCACGTGTAGACCTTCTTCACGGTGTCGTGGTTGTTGCGGATGTGTTTGCGCAAGCTGCTGGGGGTATGGAAGGACTGCTCACACTGCCGACACGGGTAACGCTTCAGCATCTAGGGGGAGGCAATGCATCAAGAAGGTCAGAACCAGCAGGCCATCCTGAGGGAATCTTCTCAGGTGAGGCAGGTGGGAGAGGGACCTGTGGGACCCACCCTGCCTTGGGCACCAGAGCCCTAGGAGCCGGCCACATCAGCAGTCCTCCACTCAGGACAGAGTCCAGACTCTCGCAGCTGCACTTACCCGCCCGTGGCTCTTCTTCATGTGGGATACGTAGCTCTCTCGGTCGGGAACCCACTCTTGGCACTCCTGGCAGGTCCACCCGGTGCTCCTCAGCCGGGGCCTGGTTTCAGCTCTCCGATGGGCTTCCGGCCTGCCCCAGCGGCCTGAGGACAAGGAGCTGCCTCGGGTGGCCACACTAGCAGCCAGGGGCTCCGTGGGCACTCGAGAGCCAGGGCGGCTTGAGGACGTGTCCGCTGCGGACTGCAGGCTGGACAGCTCGTCCACGTTCCGGGGAACCCCATGGGTGCTCTGAGGATGGGGAGAGCAGTTACTGACTGGGCGAGAGGCGGAAGGCCCAGCATCAGACCCCCAGACTCCTGCCCCGGGCGCCCCACCTTGACGTGCTGCATTAGCTCTGGCTTCTGCAGGAACAAGAGCGGGCACTCAGGGCACTTGAAGACGCCCGCCTGTGTCTTGCTGACATTCTGGTAAAAATGCTGCTGAATATGTCTCTTCTTGTTGAAGACCATCTCACAGGAGCACTTATAAATGAGCCTGATGAGACAAGTCCCAGGGCGTGAGGTGACCACGGCTCTGCTGGCAGAATCCACCAGCCCCGCCACCCCTGCTCTGCTCTCCACACCAGGGCCGGGTGGAAAGCCCCGCCTGAGCCCTGCCTCAGGACATCCTTAGCAGACTCTGGTGGCCTGGCCACTAGCTTCAGCACCCCGGTCCATCCCGACAGCACCCAGGGTCACTTCTCTCTGCACTCACTGGGAGGGTCTGTGGGGCTGGGTGGGGTGCTGGGTGGCACTGTGGTCTGCGGTGCTACTGGCAGTCTTGAAGGCCATGGGACAGAATGCACATTTGTGGAAAACCTGGCAGTGTCGCTCCTGGATGTGGCTTTTCAGCAAGGCCAAGGTCAGGTGGATGACCCCACAGTGGATGCACCTAAATGAGAGAAGTGGAGGTGTCACTAGGGGAGCTGCTTCTGGAGGAGAGGGACAGACGCAAGTCAGGGCCACCTTGGGGCCTGGCCCTGGTCAGGCATGGAGGCTTCCTTTCTCCACAAGCACATCCTGAGCATGCTGCACAGCCTAGCAACACATGGGCACCCAAGGTCTCTGGATCTCAGAGTCATGCTGGTAGAGAACCCTCCTCTCATTGTCCAGGGGACAATCTTTCTGTGAACCCAAAAGTGAGCCCGAGCCGTCTGAGGAAGCGGTAGGATGGGAGAGGAGGAGTCTCACTTCAGTGTGCGGAGACTCTGCCTTCCTGCGGGCAGCTGAGCAAGCAGGGATGGATACCCAGTCAGCAAACGCAGTGCTCCCAGCCTACCCACCAGGTGGAGCCTGGGAGGGGACCCCTATAAAATTGACACTGGCCACATTTCAAGCATTTAAAAGCCGCACGTGGCTGGTACCATTGTGGATGGTGCAGCTCTAAAATACTGTGACAGAGACTGTGGGTGGCTTTTTATTTGCTTTGCTTTGTCGAGACGAAGGTTGCTCAAATTGGTCTGGAATTTGCGGTCCTCCTACCTCATCCTCCTAAGCAGCTGGGAAGAGATGTGCACCATCATACCTGGCTTGACTTTTTATTTCTTTTTCTCCCTATCAGTCTCTATTTGTGAGTTTTGTTTGGTAGATACATATTTTTGTAATATATATGAATAAAGAACCCAGGTTCTCAATAAAGAATTATCCTAAATCATTTTTCTGAAATAAAAAGAATCATATGAACCCAGGTGTGGTGGCACACACCTGTAATCCTAGCACTTGGGAGGCAGAGGCAGGAGGATCACCATGAGTTCAAGGCTATCCTGGATTACAAAGCAAGACCCTGTCTCAAAACAAAACAAAACAAAAAACAAAAGAAGAAAATAAGTAAAATGAATTGTATGAAACTATTTTCAACCTCAAAGCATCTCTATGATCTTTCTTTTCTCCATGCAGTGACTCTGCGCCTGCCACTCGTATCCTTAAGGTCAGAAGTCCTGGGCCCTCCTGCTGCAAACACACGCAGGTCTCCTCTCCTAGTGGAGTCACCTTCCTGTCCCTGCTCTCCATGTTCCTTTTGTTCCAATAGTTTCTGCCCCTATGACTATGACAGTCCAATAGGCATTAGAAGAGGGGCTGCTGGGATACTGAAAGAAAGGACAAGCTAGGTGCGGTGGTGGACACTTGTCCTCCCAGCACTTGGGAGGCTGAGGCGGGAAGACTGCTGTGAGTTCCAGGCCACCACAGTGTACACAGTGAGCTCAACACTAGCCTGAACTAGACAGTGAGAAGATTACTGAAAAAGGAAAAAAAAAAAGAAAGGACAAGTTTTCACTTAAGAAGTCTTCCATAGGCTGGGGATTTAGCTCAGTGGTTCTGGTGTCTGCTTAGCAAGTACAAGGTCACAAGTTCGGTCCTGGTATCCAAAAAAAAAAAAAAGAAAGAAGTTTTTGATTCCTGAATATTAACTTTATTATAAATTTATCAGCCAGTTTCATAATCCATGTAAATCACCTCAGAATCTTACAGTACTTTTTCTTCCTTGTACAAGTGGGAGTTGGGTGGTAGGGGACAACGGGAGCACCTCTGAAAACAATGTAGTAGTTCACAGAACGTAAATGCTATTAGCAATGAACTCTAACAGCTTTCATAACTGTCTGTATATGCTTTACACTGCAAATTTCCTACACACGCTACTTAATTTCTTCTTTCCCATTAGACAAAATAGTGAAACTTGAGGACTTGGGTTCAATTCTCACACAAAGACACACAAACTGCTAGTACATGCAAGTATTTCCATACTACATATAAGGCCATGATTAAAAACCTTTCAGAGATTTCAGTGATATAAACAGCCAGCTGTGGAACACATGTCATAGTTCACTCATTGCTACAAAGTAGGAGGAAAAAACCTCACACGTTTCCAAATTCATCCAAATTCCAAATTCATGGACTGATATACTTATTATATGTCCTTATGTACTTGACGCATGCAGGTCCTTATGTGGCTTTATTTGGGCCATTTGACTAACCTCCTATAGAAGCAATATAAACATACTTCTCTCAAATCCCATTGCAAATCCATTCAAGGTAATAAATGTTCTTTGAGAAACTGTATTCACAGTAAGAATACAAGGGGTAAAGGACATGGGCTTCAGAGGACCACTAAGCCAGCAAAGTTTATGAACTGAAGAAAAATCCAACATCACGACATTTTTTTAAAAGAAAGTAAAGACTTATAGAATTGTATGTTTTAAAATATGCAGTTTCTGAAAAGAAACTAGAGCCTAAGACATTTAATTCTAGTCTAATGATCACAAATAAGAAAATGTCATTATTAAAGTCCTTGCAGGAAAATGGAAGCACTTCAAGACAGTGATGTTTCTCTTAAATGAAAGACCTAGAATATAAATAATTTTAGAACCAAAAAAAAGACAATAGGAAATAAAGAGATAGATCTTTGGCAAATGGAAAAGAGACCAAGTGATGAGGGAATAGGGAGGGATGCAAGAAAAGGAGAAGTGAAAAGAATTAAGACACGTTATGTGCATGTTCCAACTCCCACGAGGAATGACATCATTATGTCCTGCGAATGCACTAACAAAATTTCTAAAAACTTAAGAAATCCTCTAAACTTTCTTCCTTATGACATCACTGCTACTCCCTAAATTACCAATAAAGAAAACATGATAAAATTCTAAAATACATATAATTTCACATAAAACGTATGCATTGTACAGTGATGTATGTATATAATATGTTTGGTTTTTATACTGTCTTTTTAAGAAAGCAAAAGTAATATAAGACAAAATAATACTGTGTGGCTATTGTAGAATTCAGTAAAGTGGAACACATCTATCTTTTTAGAATTTACTAAATAACATTAAAGCCAAAAACATGGGAAGGAATATTTGCAAGTCACATTCCAAGGGACTTATGTTCAGAATATACACAGAACACTTATAACTCAGTAACAACTCAGGGCCGGGGATGTAGCTCAATAGCACTGTGCCTGCTTGGCAAGTGTAAGGTCCTAAGTTTGATCCTCAGTAACCGCAAAGACCAAAAAAAAAAAAAGGTGACAACTCAATTTTTAAAACAGGGAAAGAATCCAAACAGACATTACTCAGAGACTCAAATGGCCAATGAGCACATGAAGAGAAACTCATGCTCAATACCATTAACATCAGGAAAAATACAAATAAGTAAGATACCACTTCATACCCACAAGATACAAAAGTCCTGATCTGATCCAACGATCCTACTCCCAGGTATATCTTCAAAAGGAAAACACAGGTCCACATAGTAACTCATGTATGCAGGTTCAACAGCAGCATTATTCATGATAGGCACAGAAGGAGGTGGAAACAACAGGCCTGCCTAGCAGATGCAAGTGCAATCCCCATCGAGTAACGCATGAACAAACATGGGGTCTATGCTTACAATCGAACCGCATTCAGCCATAAAAAGGAAGGAACGACTGGTAGATGCCACAACATGTATGAATCTGAACAATACTATGTTAGACCACATGTTGTATGAAATGTACGGAAGAGGTAAATCTATGAGACAGAAAGTGAATTAGTGGTTGCCTAGGATTGAACGGATAGGAGGACGGGTGAGTATGGGGTTTCTTTTTGGAGGGTGAAAACGCTCTAAAATTATCTGTGGTGATGGTGTAACTCGGTGACTGTATTAAAAATTGTCTTTGTGGTCCGGGATATAGCTCAGTGGTTCCGGTGCCTGTCTTGCAAGCACAAGGGCCTGGGTTCGATCCCCGGTAACCACATACAATACTGGTGTGGAGACTCACACCCAGCAGCAACCAGTACCACATACCACAGTGCCGGGCGTGGTAGCTCAGGCCTGTAATCCCAGCACTCAGAAGGCAGAGGCAGGAGGATTGCTGTGATGTGAGTTTGAGGCTGAGCTCAGGGCCAGCCTGAACCATAAAGCGAGACCCTATCTCAAAAAACCTAAAAAAAAAAAAAAAATTGTCTTTGTATTCCAAGTGCCTACCAATGCTCAAGGCAGCGAGGGTACATATAAAAGACAAATGAACTAAGCCAAAATTTCTGAAATGCCAGAGAGCAGAAAATGTGACTAAATTTAGTCAAAATTAATTTTTAGAGTCAAAATAATAAAATCTCTCAATTAGGAGACTTGATTTGGTCAAAGTAGAAGTTGCAAACCTATGACTTTCAAAGTAAGTTTTGATCAATTTTATCTTTTTCCTAAAATGACTTCTTGCTTATAAATATTTGACACAAGTATAGAGGCAAAAAAAAAAGAAAACAAAAAAACTCACTAAAAATTTTAAAAACAAGCAAGAGTGGTAGAATGTCCTTATAATCTCAGCTCCATAGGAGGGGGGATGCTAAATTCAAACTCAGCCTAGGCAATTTAGTGGCTCAGCAAGATCCTGTCTCAAAACTTAATTTAAGGGGACTAACGGCTGAGGATGTAGCTTACTACAAATGCCCCAGGTTCAATCACAGGATGGCAAAAAAAAAAAAAAAAAAAAGTTCAACATAGGGAGAGTCCATTAAAACAACAATTTTCTCGGTTTCACTCAAAGGCTGATCATTTTTTCCATTCTCAGGTTTTGTTTCTCACAATCTGACAAGAACTAACAAAATGAAGAAACTAAAGCCTTTAAGAGTTTCCAGTCTTACAAAAATGTTGGATAACTTTTGTCAATGAAAACTGGAACATTTCAAAATATTGCAATTGGTAAATTTATTATCAAAACAGCACTTTCAATTTAGTATGGCAAACACAGTAACTCTGTGAGCAAATTAAGTGTGTATACTTTTTAAAACCAAATCCCAAGCAGGGCACACTGGCACACCCTAGCAGTCCAACCACGCCTACGAACTCCCCGCCAGGCTGGGCGCCACAGTGAGGCCCCAAACTCAAAGACAAGTGAACAATCACCTCGAAACCTCAAATCTTTCTCTTTCTTTCTCTGTGTATGTATTCGCACTAAGGATCAAACCTCTCTGCCCCTAAGCTACAATCCCAGCCCTTTTTATGTTCAGGTGTTCAGGTTGGAGGTGAACTTAATTCTCCTGCCTCAGCTCCCTGAGTAGTTAAGGTTATAGGTGTGTACCATGCCCACCTTCTAAGGTATAATTTTGGTATTTAATTTGCTTAACTCCTTACTTTCTACCATTTTTCTCTATCTATCCTCTACAATATACCAACATTCTTGTGCTATTAGGCCTCTAAGATTAAACATCAATCTCAAACAAGTTCTAGGGAAAGGATTAACTCCCCTTCGGGCAGTACCAGGACAGGGAGCCAGGCAGCACCCACCTGTAGCCCACCTTGCGGGCATAGTGCAGGCAATTCTCCTTGACATGGGTCTGGAAGTAGGCGGAGCGACAGAGGACTCCACACTCCGGGCAGCAGTAGGGGGACTTGTGCGCGTGAATCCGCTGGTGTGCACAGAAGCTGCACTGGTTGGGCAGCAGCATCTGGCACACCTGGCACGTCTAGGAAAGAACACCAAGAGAGCAGGTCATGAGGTGCCACAGCCCTGTGGCTTTCCCGTCCCAGTAGCCTGGCTGTCATGGGACATAGGTCAGAGAGCTCTTCCCGCAACCACTATCATTTCCAACTTGCCCAGGACACTGGCGACACCAAGACCGCATCCCAGGTCAAGTAAGCAGTGTGCACCACCTCATGAGTCAGAGACAGCCGGCCTGTACTCACTCTGTGCCTCTAGGGCTGCAGCTGCATCTGTCCTGAGATGGGAAGAGCCCAGGGAGGCCTCAGGGGGACAGCAACACCCCAAGCTATAACAAGGAGGCGTCTCTACACCCAGCTGAGAGGTCAGAGGAGGTGCTCATGGGACAGCATCTCTGCTTTGACCAGACCATGCAGCATGGCACTCTCCTGGACAAACCACCCAGGGTTTTGGACAAATTGTAAGGGAGAAAAAAACAGACATAAAGGGAATGGAAACTTACAGATTATAGGAGATTTAAACTGCGATGCAGGTCAGTGTATCGCACTTGCCTAGCATCATGAGGCCCTAGGTTCTAGTCTCAGTATCAAAAAGAAATAAAGTTTGTGTTTTTTTTGAGACAGGGTCTTGCTTTGTGGTTCAGGCTGGCCCTGAGCTCAGCCTC
>PVIR01039931.1:0-13624 GCA_004026965.1 Petromus typicus
AAAAAAAAAAAATTTAGAATTCAGTCTCCTCTGTAAACATTTGAGAAATAAAAATGTTATCACATTTGGGTCCACACAAATCCCTGAGCTGTCACTTTTGCAACATGTGTAATTACTTCTGTCACTCACTAAGGAAAATATCTATTTTATTTACAACGCAAATTCTCATGTAAATTGAGGCTTTTTATTTTAAATAAAAACAAACTTTCTTGTGTACTCTGCTGTCATTTAGTGCTCCACAGAGGAATGAACTTTGCCACAGACCAGCAAAGACTTTTCTCTCACTAGAATTTCTAATGATCACAAGAGAAGCAGCTACAATAATAGTCACACACGAGGTATTCTGAACAAAAGTGGTAATTTTAACATGGAAAGCAAGAAAAGCAGCAAAACCCAGTCACGGATTCCAGAGCAGCCTGGGGTTAAATCGTAACTGGGTATACGTGTCCACACTGCAGTCTCCATCGAAGCAAGAGACTGCTAAGGAGGAAAAGTGTCTCTTTGCAAGCACTAAAGTTACAAGATGACATCGTAAAAAGTCAAAAAAAAAATACGGAGACATCAATTTAGTGTTAAAATTACTGTGACTGGAAATTGGTAAATTGTTTCTGTTTGTAATTAATAATATAACATCCATTAACTGTATTTTATTTAAATCTATTTTGCATCCCAAAATATAATATATTCTAAAAAAATTTTTTCTGAAGGACAAAGAATCTATAAATCCAAAAGTTAATCATATTTTATTTTGACTAATACATTGTTAAATTGTCTTTACTAAGATGCTAATTTATTAAAATACTAAAATCCAGAGGCTGTATCTCATTTATATCTATTTTTGCTTCCAGAAATATAACACATCCTAAACAAACTTTCCTTCAAAGACAAAGAATCTAGCCATGAATCTAAAAATCAACCACATTTTAAATTTTAAATTTTAAAATGTAGCAGGTAATATATTTTTGTTAAGAAATAAGACCAAAAGAGGTATTTTTTCTAACAAACAAATATAACATTATTTTCAGCTGTACACTGAATAAACCATAGAAATCTCTTACAACTTCATTATTAGACAGAATAAAGATTAGTCACTAGGCTTTTATCAGAAAAGATATTTTTAAATAGCCATAATATTTTTGCATAGGCCTTGAATCAATACGGAGTCAGCCAAAAGAATAGACACACTTTAGGAAAGGAAAGGTGTGTGTGTGTGTGTGTGTGTGTGTGTGTGTGTGTGTGTGTGTATTTTTTTTTTAAGACAGGGTCTTGCTTTGTTGTTCAGGCTGGTCCTGAACTCAGCCTCAAACTCACATCACAGCAATCCTCCTGCCTCTGCCTCCCGAGTGCTGGGATTACAAGCATGAGCCCCCATGCCTGGCACTGTGGTATGAGGTATTGATTGTTGATAGGCGTGAGTCACCACGCCCGACATTGTTGTATGTGGTTACCAGGGATTGAACCTAGGACCTTGAGCTTGCAAGGCAGGTGCTAGAACCACTGAGCTAAATCTCTGGCCCTTGTATAAATATTTTAACACTAAATTTATTGAGACATTGTGAAATTAATATGTTACCTTCAGCCTCTACAATTACAAGAGGTGCTCAAAGTGGAAGCCATTAGCATCCAGACATTTATTAGTAAAGTAAACTGTTGGAGAGAGAGTGTATGTAAACTCTTTATTTAACTCTTCAAGACTCCAGAAAGAGTCAGGCCAGACGGCACTCCTGTTGTCTTAGCAGGCTCTCATATGAACACTGGCTGACTTGATCAGCGCCATGTTGTACACTTAAGAGATGATGAAGGGCATGAGTCAGTCATTCCCGTGACTGTTCTGGTCAGGGGCCATCACTGTTCACCAGAGCCGTGGCTCACGCTGTTTCCCTCTTACTCAATAACAAAGACCTAATATATTGACCAAGCCTATCTAGGGTTAGGTCGATCAGGTTTCTGGTAACCCAGTCCTCCCAAAACTGTGAATCACTGCCATCATGAACATTAAAAATAGTAGCTCCTCCTACTTAGATCCAACTGAACATCAATCTGTCGATCATCTCCATCTTTTAAATTAAAAGGCCATGCAAACTTGGCTAGTTGTGTTATCCTTTCGCCCAGTCACACTAGTTCTTCCTCTGTGACTTGCTATACATAGGTCTTGGAAACTGGTTGGTCTCCTTGGTTACAAACACACTGGAAATCAGAAGACCAGTCATTGATCACACAATGACCTCACAGACCTAAAATACAGCTGCTGTGGAATCGAACTGCTGTTTCACATTCCATTTTGTGATTTCATTTTATGTTGATTTATTCAGATTTGCCCCCAGAAAGACTCATACCACTTAAAAAAATTCAACGAGAGTAGTGGTCAAATACATGTGCTCTTACAGCAAATGCCTAAATATACAACATGTCAATATGAATTTACATATGTACAAATATAAACTTATGCTTTGGGGAAAATATTGTCAAAAGAGTAAGAAGAAAATCATCTCAATAAAAACTTTAATTATGGTTCCACATACTTTGTAGGATAATCAAATATTTATTGGCATCATGATAATACCGCTCTTTTAAATAAACTTTCTACAAATTTCAGGAGTTTGGTTTACTGGGATCAAAGTATACTCCTTTACTACAGGACTGTGAATTCCTGTTCAATATTTGTTCATTGTTGGGTTTTGTAATTACAGAAGTTCTAATTCTGAGTGTGACTTGACAGTATTTCCAAATAACACAAACTTGGTAGGAAAATAATGGCAATATAAAGATGTTGAATACCATTTTATGTTTTCTTCAAAAATACTGTTTTAAGGACATGCCCATAATCAGGAGAAGTGGCATACCAAAAGAAGGCCATCTGGGCCATGACAAGTGACAACGTCTTTTACTGTTGAAGTTTTCACTTCGGCTCCTCTTCAGAAATCACCAATTTATCAGGAATTTGAAGTCTTTGTAAAATAATCTGCTAATGGTTAGATATCTTTTTTAAAAATCACGTCTCACTGATTGTGAGACACTTAAAACGGGCTCATGTGTTTCTCCCTTTACTTAGATTACGGCTCTTACCCCTTTCCACTGACGCGCTTCCGAGCGTGTCTTCCCAGGTGCCAGGTTTGACTGCGCCCTGCAGACTCCCAGCAGAGTGCTCTCTGATCTAACTTAACAGCACTTCTGCCAGCGGTCTTATTAAGAACTGCTTCATTCAACCCATGGATAACATGTTCCTTAGTTCATTAAAATTATGCTAAGCGATTATACTAAAATCCTTTAAAAAGATGTGTTAATTTGAAAAAGGCCTAAGCCATCAAGTAACAGGAGATATGGTAATGAGACACCATCACAATTGCCTATATTATATTATTCAGAGGGTGAACTTTTCTGAAACAAAACAATTCTTAGCTGTTATTGTCAAGGATATGAATTGCAATATGCATATCTTCATGTTATCAGAATGGTGTATCCCATGCAAAAGACAATTTATTAAAAACATATAAGTTTATTCTTTTCTCACTCTAACCTCCTGACAAATGTTTTCTTCTAGGTTCAATACAGATGCAGAGTGTTGCATAAAATAAAAACTGTACACTGTGTGATGGAGACAGTTATTTCACTCGTTCCCTGTTTTTGGTTTGACCTCACAAAATAGACATAAATCTTCCTTTTTGAGGGCAAGAAACTTTCTTGATGAATAATTTAACCTTAGAATAAATTATCAATGATAAGGTTCTTCTGAAGAATAATATATTGCAGTAACTCAAAGCGTTACCATTTCTCTGCCAAGATGCATTTTGTCATGTAATGAAACTCTTTGACCAGGATAATTATCCAGTTGCCCAAGTTTAGGGAGACATTGATTCCTTTTTTCTCAAAATAACATTTTTCCTTTACACCCTAGGATGGGGCAGATTTTAAAATGCACATGACAGAAAGAATATTTGAGCAAAATCAGAATAAGTGTTTTAAAGGATGTTATAATCCTTAGAAGAGGAGACTTTATGTAATTTATCACTATTTTCTGATTTACATACTATTCAAATATACCACATATTTGATGCACTCTTCGTGTCCTGAGGTAAAATGTGGAAAACATAAGTAAATTTTTCTTGTACTTGTTATTAAGAGGTGTTACTTATTATATATGTAACATATATTCTGTATTTCCTAAAAGTATGTAATGCATCAGTTTGTCTTTAAGATGCACATTCTCTTGATTTCTACAGTATATACAACTCATATTTTATAAGTATTATAAATAATAAGATTTACGTTGAAATAATCTATGATTGGCAGAAATATAGTCATTAAAATATGAAGAGAAATCTCATTTCACAGTCAAGACAAGTAGATGTTTAAGTGACGGGATATTCAATGAGCTGATTCACCATGTGTACACACACTGGAGACATTTATATAAAAAATAATGCCTCTTTAGTTTTCGCCCTCTGTTTTTACATGACTTTTAAAAGAAACAAAGTCAAGGAATAAAAACTCTGTTCTGTAGAGAATTTAGAACAAAATTGCCTGGCTGCACTCCAGTCTTTGCTACTAAGATTTTATATTCACCATTAGCATCTGGGCCCTGCCACAAAAATGCAGAAGACTTCATTCCTGTAAATCAAGATTTCAAGAAGAAAATGATTTGAGTACATATGAAAAATTTACCTTTGACTTTGAACAAAGTTATGGATCGTATAAATACCTATATTTAAATGTAGTACAAATATATTATGCCCAAAGTTAATAGTTGAAAAATCCTTACCAAGAGAAGAATCTTATGGGAAAGACTGACATGATCAGGAAAAAGGATGGATCTCTCTAAAAGAAGAGGGTAGTAAAACATCTGTAACTAGACAGTCTAGTCACATGGGCCGCACTGTCCCTGCAAGCTCAATTCAGTGGAAGAAATGACCCCACGCAGTGGTGTGTGTGTATGAGGAAGGGTGAGCCAGGTCGAGGAACAAACGCCACGCCATTCCAGAATGTTTAATTCCACCCTGTGCTCCTGTAACACCAATATGAGTGAATGTGGCAAATGTTTCAGGGTAGAGTGAGATTTTAAATAAATCAGCAGGTGTTCATTGTGATCTTGTAGGAAAATACTGATGAATGAATTGCTTTTAACTCACTCTGGATTCAATAGTCACATTAAATGTTACCAAACTGAAATTCCTTAGACTAAAAGTAGTATTAACATATGTACTAACAATACTCTAAAAAAAAGACAATTAAGTTCTGAGTTGGATAGATTTTATATCGTCAGTAGCAACCTTGAAAATGTATCAATTTGAATATATGTATTATTACTAATAAAAATTCCAGAATTTAAAATATAAAAATTACAGAAAATAGGTTTTTATTATTCATTTAAAATTTTTTGTAGACTAAAGGAAATTATGTAGATTTACTTTTACTTAGATTAGCATTCAGATTAAATTTAAATATAAGTTACATGTACTTTAAAAAGTAATATTTTGTGTCTTATTTAATGCTGTAGTACAAAGAATTCTCACTAATTTAATGCTAAATACCATATCATATTCTGTTCAAACTTAACACATTAAACTCATCTGAAAAGGGGTCATCACTTCATTATTAACAGATTGCTACGTGCTTCCCACAATTACATCAGAAGCATGGTACAGAGGATGAAAGTCAGTTATGTGGGTTGCAAAATATGTAGACACAGCACTAATTGGAAAGTACGATTACCAAGAAAAAAGAGTAGTACAAATGTGAGATGCATTACTTTAAGAAAACGTCCTTGAACCTGTTTAGTAAAACACGGTGAACAACCAGAGATGCCCAGGAATTTTCCTGAGCAGTTGTTTCTTGGGCCATAAATCTTTTATGAATTGTCTTTCAGTCTTAACGCTGCAAGCATCAAAAAGGAGCAGGACATAAGGAATGCTTGTTAAAACATGGCAAGACATTACCACACATACACAGAACATTTCAATGCATTTTCTTAATTCACAACAAAATAAAAACGACAAATTAAAGAAAAATCTAGGAAATAGTATGATTCAATCAGAATGGAAGAAAAAAAGATTGTCATGTTCCAGGGTCTAAAAAATGAGTCACTCTTAAAAGGGAATTCTGACTTTTTAAGTTGAGTTTTGGGTAAAGAGCAATTTTACAAAGAGAATTTGCTTGATCTGTTTCAAGGCAAATTCACTGAGTTCAGTTTCATCTCGGTATTTGTCTACATTCAAGAGGGAGTGAATTAAAAGCTTGGTTTGCATCGTATGGATCTTATAAGTTATAAGAAGAGCCAGGGTTTACGAGGTCCCGGGAACTGAAGAAGATGCACTGAGGGCCAGCTGTCCTCACTGAAAGCTCCAAAGCTCTGATGGAGGAATCTGGAGCTTAGAAAACCCCATACTGATTCTCGGTGCCCAAATATGGGGAATTTGATGGGTCTGTCTTCAGTGTAGCGGTGTCTCTGCCCAGCCTGCAATTCATTCCCTTGGCACAACTGTTTTCTAGACCCTGTTGTACATGTAATAGAGACCAGCTGCTGAGAATGATGTCGAGAAGTGACTAGAGATTAGCAAGAGGATGATTTAGATGTTCTTGATCAGCGCGATGTCTTTTTATTTAGAGAGCATTGCATGATTTGCATAAAGTTTATGGAGAGAAAAAAAATAAAAGCTGAATAGTGATGAAACTCTGCAGGAGAGCTTGAAGAGGTATGAGAAGGATTTGGGAAAGCAGTCAATAGTCTTCTGAACAAGAGCTGAGAGGTCACATGCTAAGAATTACCTTACTTGATCTTTTCCAACTCTTCCTCATTAGCATTGTCTGTAAACAAAATAAAGCATTTTCATTATCTTATCACTCGAGAACAGAACAGGGAGCCCACTTCTTTCTAGAGGAAATGTGACCTGCATTAGTCCTTTGAACACCAAACAGATCCCAGCAACTACACAGGACAAGAACAGTTTCTCAAACATGCATAGCTATAGAAGCACCTTTAACATTCAAACAGTCTTTACGTGGTTTTTTTTTTGTTTTTTTTTTTTTTGGTATGAAGAAACAGGACAGTATATTTAAATAGAATGAAAGGCTTGAAATCCCTCAACTGCTGTCAGAAAATAAACAGTGAGTCTCCTAATTCACAGCTTATCTTTTGATGCTGGGAACTGAGGGTATATTTGATTCGACAGGTATCTAATTATCTTTCTACTGAAACACATGAAAATCCTGTTGCTTTGGTGGCATCTTGGAATTGTCCCTCCTTCTAGATAACCTTTCCCTCAAGGTCTACAAATGTTTTCAACTGAGAAAATCATGTATGTTGTGATGGCTATTGGTGGATGGAGTTGCTAAATCTTTATCCAAAACATTACTTTTCAAACTATTTATGATGAATGCCTAAGATCACTCATCTCTTGAGAAAGGTAAATGATTAACATAAAAAGTTTAATTCTTTTTCTTTATTCTTAAAATGGTCTCAGTGCATACTGAGGCATTATTCATTCTGATTAATTCCTTTATCCTGTCTTAGTTACACCACTATCTTCAAGTCAGACGAACTCCAGAGTGGGAAATATTTGGAGCCAAAAACCATAATTTATCTAAAAGCTCACCATATCTGTGAAGAAGTGTGTGGAATCCTTTAAAATGATCTCCTATAGCAGAATCCCTTGTAAAGAAGGAACACTCTCACAGGTTTATAAAACACAAGGAAAATATTTGAATATAAGACTAAAACAAAATTTGCTCTGAACTGAGAGATTTGGATGCCGCACAGGAGGGTCTGAATTAGGAAATAAGAAAGTCATGAAATTGTCAAAGATAACAATAATTTATTTAATACAGGCGGCAGCTTTAAGGGGTATATTTTCTTTATATAGGTTTCATGTTAAATATTAATCAAAACACTGAAGAGTAATAGATGTCATTTATTCAGGTGAAACCAAGAAACTCAAAGCATTGCCGTCAGTACTACTGCTGAGATATTTTATGTTTCCCAAGTACTAAGACCCAATTCATTTTGAAGCAAGAAGTCCCAGCATTAGGTTGTGGATATGGACAAGTGGTGGACGTGTCACGTATGCTTGTTGATGTCAAATGAGTCACCGTCATCGTCACCACAGCTGCCACCACCACCATCATAAAGCAACTGGCAGGCGCGTTCCTTAGTGGCGCTCCATATTCATGAAAATGGTCCAATTGGGAGTCAGTAATAAATGCTCAACCTTCTCAGATAGCAACAATCTCAACATAAAAAGTATAATTGCTAAAGACAATGTTTTGAGTCAAGTCAGTGAGGAAAATTAAACCCAGAAGTAAAACCACTTAACTTACAGTCATGTATCGTGCATCATCTGGCATCTAAGAATCTTACAAGGAATCCCACCCAATAAAAGTACTGTGCTATGAAAAAGGGCTTCGGAAGCATGGAGTTTCACAGCAACACTCTGATGAAGACTCGTGTGGCCGGACATAGTCACATCTCTGACTCGGAAATACTGCATGTAACTAAAGTCCTATCTGTGAAACAAAATCAATGGTCGATATTTTTCTTGTCTTTCAAAATTATAAACAGGTTACAGGGTTTATTCTTCTAACTGGGAATCTGACAGAAGCAAAAAGTCAATGGTTCCCTGAGTATACATATGATTGATTTGGCAGAACCAGTTAATAATTTTCCTGATTTGTTTTTGCAAGGTCTACTGTGAGACCTAAGGATTTTGATCAGTCATCAGTTTTCCGAAAAAAATGTCTGCTTCTTTAGCCAAACCCATCAGGTAAAGTGATGCGTTTCATACCACACACCTAGGTCCTTTCTTCTATCTAGGTGTTTAGTTAAAATAGATTCAATAAAACTGAAAATAGTAGAAAACTTAAAAGCAAATGAGTTTAATACATACACTATTAAAATAGTCATTTTTGCTATTTGTACTGTGCTGGGGCAGCAAGACTGGGGAATGTTAAAGACTGAAGAGGAAGCAAATTAGAGGAAAACAAGGTTTTAGTTTTCCTCTATGATCTTAACTTCAGCTGAGAAACATATGAATTAGTTTTTGAAGGTGTCCATGTCTACTACTATATCAAATAGTGTCACGCACAGTTTAAATTCTTCATTAGTTCTCAATCTCCCTTGAAGCCAGAGAAAGGAAATAACATATGGTTCATGACAGGCCTGTGGAAGTGACTGATTCTAAAAGATCCAAATTCAACTCATTTTTCACTCTATTCTTTTGTTGTAGTGAGTTTTTAGGGAATTATATTGCTAATATACACAAAAATTGCAGCATAGTCACTACAAATACATATTTAATTTTTAAAAATGACATATATATCTTCAAGTTTTGGATGTGCAATAATTATAAAAAAATATATAATTAAACCAAAGTTAATACATCATCTACATATATGTTTTAAATCCTTTAAATGGAACTGAGATTAATTCATATGTTTCTTTAACTTTTCACTTTTTAAACCTTAGCTGAGCAATTTGCAGGTAGTATGCTACTGAAGAGAGTGCAGAACACAAATTAACTCACTTTTATTTCACAAATTCTCCAATGAAGAAAGCTGTGGACTGAACTCTGCTAGAAAAGAGCCAGAAAGAACTCAAACACACCGTCAGATGCAAACACCATGTACGGGACACACAGGTATGGATGACACACTTTATCTGGTGGGAAGCAGACATGCAGTCTGAACGGCTGTGCCATGCAGTGAGTCCACACGCCCCGCGACATTCTGGTGTCTTGTACACACAATGCTGAAGACATACATAAGGCTCACATCTGAGATTTTTTTTAAATGGCTGGGTCATGAACTCAGTGGAGATTCTCCAGTTCACAACTATGAAATACATTTGCTCTTACTCAGACCACATTTCTTAAGTTGCTGTAATTTTTGCTGCATGTTTTGAAGGCTTTAGTGGGTTCTGCAGGTTGGTAGTTTTTCCAGCTCATTCCCTAATGTTACTGATTTCCAGGAGTGGGAACTCACCCAAGGAGAAATCATCTCAACTGCACTATTCATGGAACACATTGTCAATATTTTACAGTGTATGAGCTCTCAAGATAACTGAGAAATCTTCCCTTTGTAATACCAAGTATTATCTTTATTCCTGCTCTCCTGGTCTTACTTTTCATAGCATTTTCTGAAATGCTTTTTATTTCCTATCTGAATGTTAATCTGTTAAAGGTTCTGAAACTCATTTCTTCCACTCTCCATTTTAATATTTATGAAATATTTAGCACAGTTTCATAAACACAGGCATAAAAATAAAATGTGAGTTTTTTGAATGAAAGTCATTGGTCCCAAAAGCCTAAACTAAGTTACTTCCGAGCTAATAATCAGAGAATAAAACTCCTGTAATTTCGTGGGGGTCAGTGAAAAATCATCTTCTATCCCCACTCTATCTGTCATTCGTATTAAACCTGATAGTCAGTACTCAGCAAATGATGTCTGGTCGCTGCATTTTGAGTTTGAATTTTTTTAATAAGTAAGATTTGTTTCTGGAAATTTGTGCAAGTTCAGCATAGCATTTTCACCGCACAAGGGTTTATATATTACCGGCATGGGAAGATTTGATTTTTAAGACATACTGAATCTCTTATTGTTTTTAACTAGAAATGTCAAATGAGTCCAAGTGAAATACATATAGTTGATAATAGATATGTTACAAAATAAGGAAAATACAGTCACATGTTTATCATTTATCATCATCATTAGAAATCCTTGACATTAGATAAAAACTATTTGGGTTTTTTAATATATAAAGTGGAGTATTACTCAGGATAAAATGATAAATTGGAGACATTTATAGTTAAATGCATCCACCTTGAGGCCATACTCAGAAGTGAAATAAGTAGAACACAGATGTGTAAATACCATAGCATTTCTCTGGTGTGAGAAACTGCAGGTGGAAATAAGTCCGGAATGTACGACTGGTGCTGTGAAACAGGAAGAGAATGTTCGATGGGAAAGGGCAGGGGGGAGGGGCAGGGGACAGCAAAGAAGGGAAAGGAAAAAATTGATGGTAAAATAGAAAAAAATGGAAGCAAAGCTTTTGTATATAGGGGTGTTGGGGACCGAAGAGAGGGCAGGGAAATGAGAAAATATAAAAACCAATATATGTCACGTACAGGCACAAATTCTCAATGATGCATGTGATCACAATATATTCCTTAAATGTATCAATAAACTCAATATATTAAAAAAAGAAAACCTTGAAAAGACCAATATAGTGTGATTTTAAGCAGAGTATCATAATCTTAAGAACTTATAAAATTAAATCATTATTTCATCAGGATTTGAATACTGTAAGTAAGGAATAAAAATCCTTAACGTACTTCTCCTGGTCCTTTGAAGTGTCCCTTTAAATTGTTGTAGAGATCTGTCTACAGCCCATCAAGGACTACGTCGAGAAAACAGGAGTCGTTCTAAGAGCTGCCATCGAGAGGGTACATAATGTTGCCCAGAGAGGGCACATAACGTTCACTCTATTTATGTTTTTTGAACATAGTAAATGCTGCCCCCCAAGGTGACAGGACGGGAGTGGAGATGAAGAGCAGCATATGTGTGGAGGGCAGATGGCCTGCGGCCGCTTTAGACTCCGGAGGAGGTGACTGTGCAGAGGTGTGTGGCTGGGACAGAAGCTCCTGCGGGAGCTGAAAGCTCCTTGTCATCTGTTTAAGAAGCAGTGGGACGTGAGCACTTCAGAGGAAGGAAGGAGAGAGGAGCTGGCGGCTTAACCCAGTGCGTAGTAGTTCAGCAAGAAATAGCTTTTTCTTTTCTTTTGAAAGTAACAAAGATTGCATACATGTATGGGTACCTGGGATGTTTCTGTACACTATATACTGTTTGAGATTGAAGTCAGAGTAAGCGCATCTAGCTTCTCAAACATTTATGATTTTGGGCGGTGAAAATGTCCAGAACCCCATCTTCTCTTCTGGAGTGCGCAGTGTGCGTTTGCCTTCCCCACTTTCACGCTCTTGTGCAGTAACACTCGAGCATGGCTCAGCAAAATGTCCTGTCCAATGTCTGCTCTCTCCTCAACCCTCTCTCCTGTCCTCTCCCTCCCCTCAGGTAGCCAGCACTCTACCACAAACCCCTGGGAAATCAACATTTAAACTCATTACGTGAGACCGATCATGCAGTATTTGTCTTTCTCTGCCTGGCCTATGTCACTCAACATAATGTCTTCCAGTTCTACCCACATTGTAGCAAATGATAAGCTTCCCTCTGCTTTTAATACTTAAATAGTATTCTTCTGTGAGAGTTAAAAAAAAACATATATGCTTATTTATAGTTCATGGTTAGTTTTAAGAACTAATAGCATGCATTGATAAACATAATAACTAGATTTAGAGAGTTACTACTCAGGCCAAATAAAGAAAAGCAAAAAGGAAATTATATGTATTTGTTTACAGCTATCTCAATGTAAAACACACAGTTGGAAACTCAGATTCAAATCTAGGGTATTTTATAACTAGGATATTGGATCCTCGAAGAATTTTCTAAAGGGGATTTTTGTCCTCCTTGGTCCCACTGAGAGGAGCTCGCTCCGCTACAGGCCAACCTGTGCTGTGGTTATTATTCATATCCACAAGGAGGAGCTGTGGCACCCACAGTGGTTCCCCTTCCTTCTGCCGCCCCAAGGGGACTGAGATCAGAAAGAAGTTCTAGAATATTCCCAACAAGGACCACTGCTGAGCCTTGGCCAAGCCACTTGCAACTCTGAGGCAGAAGAAAGAAGAAAGGGGAGGACCAGCAACAGGATGGAGGGGAGATACCATTTTCCAGTCTTCACAGTGAAATAAATCCAGTAATACCCAAAACTATGACAAGGATAGTCACAAAAGAAAGCAACTGTTGAGAACTAGGTGATAGTAAAGGAATTCTTCTAGGACATCCGGGGGTAGTGACTGGAATTTGAGCTTTTAAAATGGGATGAGAATTTTAGGAGGAAATCTTTGTGTTGAAGATGCATATGGCTGGGGAGATACAATGAGAAATGGAAAAGGAAAAGAAGACAGATAAGCCAAATTTTTGATACATAGCTATTTCATATAACCCATCTATTTCCTTCCAGTTTCGTGATGGAAAACATACTGATAGTCAGCTCTTCAATGCTATATTTTCTTCTAGTTAGAAATACTTTGTACCTAAAATGAAAGTTTGAGTGGGCATGGAGATTGAATTGGTTTTTGCAAGGATTGTTAAAAAAAAAATAATGTCGAGAACTTCTTCGCCTGTGCTGACATCTATTTCTGTGTAATTTAGAGCAACTCAGCAGCTTTCTCTACGGTGTCTGGGTACTAGCTTGGTCCCTCAAGCCTTCAGTTTGACGCTGGAATATTTAATAAAGATCCTTTAATGTAAAGATTCAGCAGACATCTCTCACACATCAGCCCAATAACTGTCACAGCTGCTACAGGATTCCAATCTCCAGTAATATCACAATTTTTGATGTTGTGGGGACACACAGGACCTCAGGCACTTAGCTATTTTTATTTATGAAGGACTGTCCTTTATTAAAATAACAATGAACCTCAAAGCAGAAATATTCTATCACCACGTTATATTACCACCTACAAGTAAACCTGCCGATTTCCTTCCATCTCCACCTCTGACAGTTCTAATCCCAACCACCAGC
>PVIR01039932.1:0-13457 GCA_004026965.1 Petromus typicus
CTTTATATGACCCCAACTAATTACATGGCTGTAATAATTGTTGATGTTACTACCTGTATGTTTCAGTCTTTCTGTTCAAAATCATAATAGCCTCTCCAGTCTACTTGAGTATCCTAGAGTGAAACTGTCCAAGCATGTTTCCAAAATGAGATGTATGACCATATTCTCTTGAGCTTGCATGTCTTCTAGGGCTTACCCTTAGACCTATAAAAAGATACCTAAAATTTTAACACAAAACAACAGGATTGTCTTTGTGCTTTTTTCATATGGGAACTGTTAACTGGCACTGGCACTAAACTGTTTCTTTAATGCCCTCTTTTTTGTCTCTTCCTTCTTTCCTTCCTTCATTCTTTCTGTTCTTCTTTCATCCGTCCTTCCATGCTTTCTTCCTCCATCACTTTCTCTCTTGCACTCACTCTTTCTCTCTCTCTTTCTTTCTTTATTTCTCTCTCTCTTTCTTTCTTTTTCTTCCTGACACCACTCTAATATAGGACATATTACCTTCTGGGGAAGGCTCCTATCTGATCTGCTAGCCTCTTCTGACTCATTTCTCTCACTCTAAAGTAGTGAAAATATTCCATATTTTATATGTAAATGTAAGTTATCATTATAAAGCACAGATAAAATTCAATCTTCTTCTAAAAAACACAAATAGCTTTTTACCACATAAGGGTAGAGTCAAAACTGTCCAGCCTGGCTTGAAAATATTACAGGTTTTTATCCTATCTTCCTTTCCTCTCTTGTGAAACTGTAACATATGAGCAATTTACTATTTGAAAGCCAAACCCACTGTTTCCATTCAGCTCAGAATAGCATGTGTCCTCATATGCTCACATGCTCAGTCCATTTATCTGCCTGGCACAGTCTCCCCTTCCTTGGTTGAAAATACTCATATAATTCTTCAACAACCTAGTCACATTCATGTACACTGTGTAGATTTCTACCCAGTTGAACTCAGGAAATGCATTTTCAGAGAGATGGTTTCAAATTTTCTGCTCTGTGTGTGTGTGTGTGTGTGTGTAAGACTACATTAAGAAGTCACTGAAGAGGCTGGGGATATAGCTCAGTGGTTCTGGCGCCTGTCTTGCAAGCTCAAGGGCCCTGGCTCAATCCCCGGTAACCACATACAATACTGGGTGTGGAGACTCACACCCAGCAGCAACCAGTACCACATACCACAGTGCCAGGCGTGGTGGCTCATGCCTGTAATCCCAGCACTCGGGAGGCAGAGGCAGGAGGATTGCTGTGATTTGAGTTTGAGGCTGAGCTCAGGACCAGCCTGAACTACAAAGTGAGATCCTGTCTCAAAAAAAAGAAAAAAAAAAAATTACTGAGGACAGAGAATGTCATACGCTAAGTACACCTTCCTCATTTTAAATAAATCAGTTTTTCTTTTCTCCTTTTTGAGACAGATTGTCAATTTGTAGTTCAGGGTGGTCCTGAACTTACTATGTAATGCAAGCAAGTCTCAAACTCTCAGAAATCCTCCTGCCTCTGTCTTCCAAGTGCTGAGATTACAGGCATGAACCACCACACCCAGCACTGCGGAATGTGGTATTTGGTATCTGGACCTTCCACATGCAGGCAAATGCTGGAACCACTGAACTAAGTCCTCAGCCCTTGAATGAGTCAGTTCTTATAAGGTGCTAACTAGAGAAAAAAAAAAATCAGTGCATACGCAGACTATGGCCAGAGATCATGTGCCACACTCAGCTCCACCACTGACTCCTGGAGAGCTCCGTGTTTTCAGGTGTTCTCATGCCAAAGCCTACACAGAGGCATGGCCTCCAGGATGGAGAAAGAGCACTGGATGGATCTTCTGCTTTTACCAGAACAAGAAGAGATTTTTTTTTTCTCGTATCTTTCAATACATGGGAAGGCCATTAACACCTTCATCTTCTTCCCCATTATTTTTGTTTATCATTTATAAGACACTTTCCCAGAACTCATTCCAATCATGACTATACCCTTGTTAAGGTCGAAATTATTATGCTGATTACTGGTAGCCATATTTACTTCTAAGAAAAGTAAAGATCAGAGTGGGTGTTTGTGCCTGCACAGTGTGCTTTCTCCATCAGAACATACCTTGAACCGTGTCTCTCTAAGTGTGTCTCTCTTACTTGTGCCTGGTTATGCTCAGAGTCCCTCTCAGGCTGGGAATCTTGCATGGATTTCTCTTTCCTTGACACGTCTGCTTTCTGACCAGATATCTCCGGTGATCTCACACCTTCCTGGAACATCAAACCCCTTATAAATTTGAGCAGTTCCATAAGGTCTTCTCATGTTTAAGTCATTACACTTTTAAACGATTTCATTTGGTGAAATACTCATAATAATAATAAACTTTCTGGGAGATTATATAAAATACTAATACATACTCTTCAAAATATTAACTCTCTGTGAGAAGGGATAGTTACCTTATTCTCTCTCTATAATCTTCCTCCAGCATGATTTCAAGTGACTGACAAATATTCTACTCATCAGCAAAGAATGTCAATAGATGTGTTTTCAACTGTGCATCTTTCAAGACAAACACTTCATTTCCATTTCTTTACAAAGCCTAGAATGAAAGGAAATAAAGTTTATATATATAGAGGGCACAGGGTGGACAGAGAAATGAGAAAAAATGAGAATTAAGTTGTGCCATATTGTGATTTTCAATGTTGATTGTGATCACGAGGTGTATATAAAATGTACCAATAAAATCAATTATTAAAAAAGCCTAGAATGTATGAAACTTCATGAGTAACATTTGTAAATCTAAGTTATTTTTTAGGAAAATACTTTGAGATACAAAAGTCTCAGAGACATCATCTAAAAAACATGTAATAGCTGGATAACTGAACTTAACTATGTCATCAGTGTGTTCTTAATATTCTTCCTTTCATCTCTTGTTCTTTGTCTATAGTGTTATGCATCCAAAATAGCACCGTTGTATTTTAAATATGAGAAGACTTTTAGTGAAATAAAGTGACTTTTACAATGCATATTTATTTATTTATTGCAATCCTGGGGATTGAGTGCAGGGCCTCTACAATCCCTAGACTGTGTTATATTATTTATTTCAAAACAGTTTCGCTAAATCATTAAATTGTCAAGCCTAGGTTCAAACTTGCAATCTTCATGCCTCAGCTTCCCAGTGTGCTGGGGTTACAGGTGTGTCCTGTACACCAAAGTGAGTAATCTTTTATAAGTCAGTAAGTCTTATGGTTGGTACATAACACCAATGAAATGGCATAATACATAGTGATATCAGTAATACATTGAAGGAAAAATAGGGTGAAATCAAATGAAATGGAAAACTGAGTGAAAAGAAAGATTCTTCCTAGGTATTTCAAATATTCTATTTTAATGTGATTTTTTCCCCCAAACATGTCTCTTCAGGTAAGAACTATCAGTACTGGAAGGTTTCTGGTTCTTAGGCTAGAAGAGGCTGTTATAATTTCCACAAGTAGTTAGTACTATGAACAAAGCTCAAGAGTCTATAATAGTGTGAAGCAGACACTTATGAGTCAGTTCTGTAGATTTTCTGAAGGAGGAGGGGCTTTGGCTCAGACCTGGAGGTATTATCAGATGCAGGTGGATGAAGTGAGGAAGGGAAGGGTCCCGTCCATGCAGTGGTGTGTTCTTAGGCCCACCAGGGAGGAACCACAGGCTCCTGGGGCTTAGAGCTAGGAAGAGTGTGAAAGATGGCCTGGGAGAGGTGGAGGTGCATCGAGTCTGAATGGACCTCCATGCTGTCAGGAGTTGGCTTTTGTTCTAAAGTTACTACAAAGGCATCAAAGGCTCTCAGCAGGGGAGTGAGCTTCTCAGGTTTGCACTGTTGAAGAACTATTTGCTGGTGTATGGACATGGGGCTAGGGAGTCACAGGACTGTTAGCAAGAAGGCTTGGCCAGGGGTCCAGGTGAGAAGAAGTAATGGCCTGGACTAAAGTGCAGCTCTTCTGGATGATCAGATTTGGCAAGTGACTCAACTGGTCAGAAATATGACTGAATGAATAGGAGGACAGAAGAAAGGACCTTTCAAGATGTAAGTTAGCAATTTCTAACTTATAGTGAGGTTGCAATCAGAGCACAGGGAGACAGGTGTAATTTCAATGAACTGAGGGCTGTAGGATGGCTATAAACTATGTTCGGTGCCTTTCAATTGGTAGGTGGGAACACACACTCACTCCCAGTTATTAATCAGAGTCTTCCTAGATTTTATTGACAAGATAAACTTGTAAATGCTTTCCTGTGAGCGGTGTTTACAGGCAATAATTATGAAGGTGTCATTGACCACACCCAGCCATGTTTTAATGAATGACCTCCTGGTTCGGTGAATAGCTATCTAGTGAATTATCATCTTTTTTTTAAAGGGGATCTGATCTTTGGATCTCTTGGGAATCAGCTTCTAGAGAGGAATCAAGGTCTCTGAGAAGTTAAAATCTACAATAGACTATAAGCACCATTTATAAATTCATTTCTCTTCTAAGAATCATGAGTTCTACCCTCCCCTCCTTTCCTGAATGAGTCCTCAGCTCCCAGTAAGTGATATCCTGACTTCTGTTTCTATTTTACGGGTCTTTTGCTAAAACAGGGGGATTGCTTTTCTGTGTATTTCAGGGACTTAAGGCGCATGTCTGAATGACTACCTTGTCTTGGGAATACTGTCTGTGACCTTAGATGTTTTGCACTAATATCCTAAATATGCTTTCATTTTTCTGATTCCTTTTATGAAAATCTGAGAACAAAGCAAGTCACCAGGAGCATCCTTGCTAGCTTGTGAGCCATTTTCCTTTCACCCTCCTCAGGCAGGCTCTGCTTTTCCGAATGGTGGGCATTTGCCAACTCTGCCCACAAAGATCAGAGATGAAACATATACTCCTGTGTGTACAATGATTTAATAAATTTCACCACAAAGTTTTGAAGGGAAATCATAAGATGCATTTCCCATTGTAGCTATTTTCAGTGCCTGTTTTTATGTAACTCTTACAAAGCAGGGGTCATTTTATGAAAACAAAAATAACTTAAATTCTGTCTTTTTTCTTCCTCTTTTTAGTTCTTTGAATTTATTTTTCCTTTTAACTAACCTGTTCTTCTGAATATTATGTTTAATATTTAGACCATTTTTTTTAAGGAAAGCTTTTCCTTTTGTGTGCCTGTGGTCTAGGGTCCTCTCATCCCAATTCCAGCACTAGTTCCAAAAGGTCATAGCTAAAGACAGAGAGAAAGAAAACTGTGACCATGGTTCCATCCTAGGTGGCCTCCCATCCCCCACTGTTCTTAGTGTTGACTTTGGTATCAAGAACCATGCAGGAACAGCAGTGCTGAACTTTGTGGGTCTTCAGACAGTGAAGAGTATAAGGAGGATTTAATGAATGAAGCATAGAAGGAAAAAAAGAACACTAGCTTTCTTGGAGCTTCTAGCTTACCCAAGTCAGTGCCAGCCTCTCCGAGGAGCTCAATGGTAATAGTTAATAAGCTCTTCAGGGTGTTGTGAGCAGCCGCATGAGGAAGGGAACAAGCCTGGCTTTCTCAACAATATTTGAAAACACATTCAGTGGAAAAAGTGACAGAGCTATTCCATAAGACTGTAACTTGTGGTGTAATATTTCTTTTGTGTAGTTTTGCGTAATTCAATGAGGTCAGATAGACATTGAGATCAAGTCTTTTTTTTTTACTTCAGCCATGCCAGCACTTGTTGTTCACTGATTTTTTGATGATTGACCATCTTTCTGGCATAAGAGGAAATCTTGGCATTGTTTTATGTTGTGTTTCTGTAATGGCCAGGCATTTTTCATACATTTGTTAGTCATTTGTATTTCTTTTTCTGAGAAGTGCCTGTTCATATCACTTGCCCATTTCTTGACTGAGTCTTTTGTTTTAGGTGAGTAAGAGCTTTCCATATCACAAATATGAGCCACAATTAATATGAAACATGAAAATATGAGTATGACTGAAAATGGAGTGAGAGCATTTTGAGGAAGGAGAGAGGCAGGAGGAAGAGAAAGGGGGATTTTATAAAGAACCCACCAGTATTGTAAACTACATGTACTGAAATCATGTATTTAAAAACAAAGTTATAAATAAACAACAATTAAAAAAAATAACTATTCTCTTTTCCTCTCTGTCATTTCCCTGGCCCTGCGAGTTAAAAATAGCAAAAATAATAACAACATTCCCTGACACACTTGACAATGTACTTATATAAGCACTGGTGTACATCTCCACAGGTTGGCATGATTTAATGCTCACACTAATCCTGGAAGGAAGCTATTATTAACTGCCTACACTAAAGAGGAAATGGAGGCTAAGAAAATGCAAGAAATAGGAAGTAAAGTTTGAGCGTAGTAGAGTTGAAAATGTATTTATTTCCAGCATCTGCAACTTTTGACTTCCAAAATGCCTCTCTTGGAACACCTAAGACTAAAAAACCAGAAATGACTCGCTTTAATTTGAAATAAACTGTTAACTAATGGTATGGAGGTCAATTTTTTATGTTATTTCTAATGTTTGCTTTTGTGCCTCAGATTCCAGGTGGAGAAATGGGCTCATTTGATGTTACAAATGTGCAGTTCTGCCTTGATACCTAAGGAAATGAACCATAAACTTACAGTGGAAAGTTTCCTTCTTTCTTCCTTCGCTCTCCCATCTGCGCTTGCTATGGTACAATTTGGGGGTGGGGATGACAATGTATCTTAAACGGAAATGGTATGTCACAAACACAGATACAGGCCTATCTAGAAGATAGTCAAGAGACAATCCAAACATTGGCATATTACAGAGACACCCATAAATACCCATTTTGTTAACACAAATGAATAATCACTTTCACTTAAGGTTTCTTTGGAAATTGCCTGCAAAATAAGAGAATATAAAAGGTGGGAGCTTCTGTAGCTCTCTCTATTGAGACTGGGGATGGATAATGAAGAAAACAGAGCTCTGAACAGGGAGGAGTCAAGAGACCAGCTTGGGCCCTGGGAATTTGGAAATTTTCATTTGTATCTCATACTCATGTATTTTTCTTTCCAGAACCTTCTTGCCATGGATAAGAATCCCAAAGTGCTTCCTAAATTTAAAACCTTTCAATGTCCTCTGAAATAAGGCCTATTCTTTCTTATTTTATTTTCTTAAAACAACCCAAGACTGAAGAAGAATGAATACATTGTTTAGGATTGTGTTCTATGCATAGCAATTACCCAGGGCCTCCCACACCTAGCACTTAAGAACCTTTCAAAAGCTATTTCTGAGTGTTGACTAAATAATTGCTGGCTGAATAAATAACTATAGGTCACATAGGAATATTTTATAAGGCTTCTGCCCTCAAGGAGTATGTAATTCAGTGGAAGCATTTGCATTCTACACAATTACATTTCCAAGGGAATCCCTAGTGCTTTTACTGGAATGAGAATAGCAGTTGAGGGTAGGAAATATTTCTTTCACCATGCCTTAAACTTCTCCACGATTAGTTTAAAGATAATTATTAATTAGTATTATAAAGTTTCTACCAATTTAGGATTGAAAGTTGAATTAATTTGATAAGTTGAATTTAATTTTTAAAACAAACCCTTGAGATAGAGGGAGTCATGGGGGATGTTTACAAGTTGCTTTAGGTGTGGATGTCTAGGGTGTAATCTGATACCTTGTTCCCTTCCTTCAAAATGAAAGACTGGCTGGTGGCCACATTCGCACGTGTGAATACGCTAGGTGTAGCAATCAGGGACTGCTTGTCCCACAGGGCTAAGGTCATAAATCAAGCAGGAAGTTTGGCCTGAAAATAATTTTGTCTCATTTGACTGCCAAGAAACCTGAGTTACAGAAGAAAAAAATTTAAAAAGTTTTCCTTTGATGATTTTATACATGACAGGAAAAGTCTGTCATATTTCATCTCACTAATAATTCTCTCCCACAGTGTTCGAAATGGATCTGGATACTCAGAATTCCATGTTGAAAGGTTTGCATTTTGTTTTGATGATAATGATGACAATGGTAATAATGACCTCTGAAGCAACATCAAAGTTGCCCTCTGTGTAGTCTTCAGCTTGGAAATAATAGTACATCTCATAAGAAGACTTAGGCAAGAGGTGAGATGGAAATTTTCATCAAATTCCAACTTTCCCTTCTATTTTTAAATCTTCATTGTAAGTATTGCTCACTTTGTGTGAAGTATTCCAATAAAGCAGAACTTAATGCTAGGAAGTAACTTATTAATAAACATTTTCAGACAACTAAATATTATTAAGCTCATTCTTGCTTTGAGTTGGTTTTATTTCAGTAACCATTGTTTCATTATGATATTCTTGCTTGTACAAGACATGTGAACAAAAATTGTCTTCCTCTATGCTTATTTGAACAAAATTACTGTATCTTTTTCCCATTTCTACTCTTGTAACCACACAAAACATCAAAATAACTATATTCAAATATTTGAAGAGAGTTGCATTGTTTTATTTCAGCTGTTCCTTGAGGGAGATCTTGGGAAATTATGCTTATACTTTGACTAGGACTGTAAGTTTCCTTGTGACTATAAGACCACAGGCACTGTTAACTCGTAGTAGAGAAAGTAACAATCTCAAATATGTGCTTGAGTGTAGAATCTCTTACAAAAGTGAAAATAAGGGCCGGGGAGTTAGCTCAGTGGTTCTGGCGCCTGTCTTGCAAGCGCAAGGACCCAGGTTCGATTCCCCGGTAACCACATAACAACACTGGGTGTGGAGACCCACACCCAGCAGCAACCAGTACCACATACCACAGTGCCGGGCGTGGTGGCTCACACCTGTAATCCCAGCACTCAGGAGGCAGAGGCAGGAGGATTGTGATGTGAGTTTGAGGCTGAGCTGAGGGCCAGCCTGAACCACAAAGCGAGACCCTGTCTAAAAAAACCTAAAAAAAAAAAAAAAGTGAAAATAACCTGAAAACAACTGCCTATCATATGAATTCAAGTCACTATTTTTATATACCAAGTACAAAACAACCAATTATTACAACAAATAATATTATCCCCTTTAAATGACCTAAGATGAGCTCATTTTTCCATGTAATCACTCATTCTTTATAAAACAGTGATAAATTGGTTTCCTCCAATGTTGTACACCTAATGTAAAGATAAGGAAATATTTTATGACACAACAGAAATAAACATGAGTTGACTTTAAAAACCTTTTTGATTTTTATTTTTCCCACTGTCCTGTCCTCCTTTCAACCTCTGCTCTTTATATACATAAGCTTTGTTTCCATTTTTTTTCTTTTTACTGTCAAATTTTTCTTTCCCTTGCTTTCTTTCTCCTGCCCTCACTCAGTTACCATTTCTCTCTGAACATTTTCTTCCTATTGCTCAATTCTAATCTAGAAACATTAGCTGAATATATTTCATATCTATTGATAGGCAACTAATGAAAATTCTGGTTTTACTTGAGGTAGACAGTTATATTGATCACACCAGAAGTATAATTCATGTTGCCACAATTGGAGAATCTCAGATTCAAAGATGTCTGTCAATAAGGTATTAGAAAGGCAGGTACTTCTCTAAAATGTACAATTATGCTGCACAAGTTGTGCAAAATATGGAGAGATTAAGGCAGGGAGAAAACAGAAATTCCCCATATTAGTTTCTAAAGTTGACTTTTAACTGATGTTCTAAGACATAAGCTTCTAAAGCTACATGTTTCTGTTGAAATGTTTTGTAAATAAATGCATTTTCCCTCTTTACTCTGATGTATCAGGAACAATGCTTAGGGTTTGCTTTCTAAAAATTACAGTGAGAAATAGCTCTATATTCATAACCTTGATCCAGCTCTTTGGCTGCTTCATGTTTTCGTATATTGTATTTTCCAAATTAAAAAAAATTATTTTGGTTTTGGATTTTCTACCCATAGATTTTCAAATAAGTCTGTTATGGAAAACTAAAAGTCTGAATCAGTTCATCTCACCTGAAAGATGCAGCTGTGGATCTGCAGCTGCTCCGGCTCAGTCTTGAGAAGTGTCCTGAGGATTGGGCTGCCATAAGGGCAGCATGGGGAATGACTGCTCTCTGACCACTCAAGGCCTAACTTGTCTGCTACAACACCAGGAAGAAAACTTGTGGTCACCAGAGTCATCCAGAAGGCCATGCTGGTGGTTGCTGAAGATGATTCAGAATCAACAAGCACTGAACAGATAAGCAAAATAGAAAATTTCAGGATCCTCAAGGTGGATCATCCCTTGCTCTTGTGTCTCCTATACAAGCAAACCAAGACGGTTCCTTGTTTGGAAGAGTCTTCAATCTTTAAGGAAGGGAATAAATTTTTAATCAAGCCACCTTCTGATTGTTCAGATTAGCTGGGTTTTAAGGTTATGCAGAATTCAATCATTAGAGATACAACCAAAGTAATGAATAAGGCATATTAGTAGGGTTTTCTTTTGACTGTCTCATGTAGCATATTCATCCTGTTCCTCCTCACCTCAGTGTACACTGACTAAGATTACAGTATGCCATCAACTGTACTTATTGAAAAATTGAGGTCAATATCACTTAATTCAACTTAATATTATCCTCAAAGCATGCTGTCTAGTGCTAAGTATTTATTTTTATGATATAATTTTGGAGTCAATGCATTTGTTTTTTTTTCCTCTGGGAAGAATGATTCAGATAAAGGTGTAAATTGATTGTCTTAGACAATTAATACAAAATTTGAATTGTATTTCTACTTTTTTCAAATGAGCAAAGTTCAATCTCTTTGCTCATGTCAGAACACAAGTGATTTTTTTTCTTATCTGACTTTAAATATCATAATAAAATAAATCTAAGCGTAACCACTTCTTAACTGACTGGTTACACTTGCAGATGAATCACTGCAAGGGTGTCTGTCCCAGGTAAGGACTGCTTCTCAGTCCCTACAACCTTGCAATTTAGATTTAAGTGGCTTTGGGTGAAATGTAGCAATTATATTTTGACAGAAAGGAAAAACTGGTAGCATACAGTGAGGGAAATCCTGATAAATTTTGCCATAACATGTTAGTTACTTAGAATGTTTTTTATGGAGCAGCTTTGCATATCTAGAGCTATCCAAGTAATTGGGGGGTATCCTAATAATACATTCCCAAAGTGGTAAATACCTTCCACTATCTTAGCTGACATCTGAGTCATTAAAGTTTCCAAATTTATTAGTTCTAGAAGCAGCCAAAGAGGTACAAAAAGACAACTTCACTGGCCAAGTGCAGAAGGTAAAAGGGCAGGCAGGAAGTAAGAGGAAAGGACACTATGTTTTATGATACCTGCCTTTTAATTCTCTTATTTTAGTTCTAAGGAGTTATTCTCTTCTTTTTAAAAAGTGGTACATATGTTCCTGGCCAACTTAGTGGAGAAAATACAATAAAGAGACAAAGAAAAAAGAGGAAAAGCTTTATTGGGATGATATAGAATTAGGATGATATAGAACTATGAAATCTCCAAAAAATAAGACTCTAAGACTTTCATGTTTCATTCAAAAGAGATGCCCAGAGGCTGAGTACTAGTCATTCCTTCCTCCAATGGAAACAAAATAAATAAGCAGAAAAGAATAAATAGAATCACAAGAACTGACTGTCACTGGAAGGGATAAACCTAATGAAAAATTGGACCCCTCCCTGAGGCTTTTCTTGCCAGAAATAAGTATCTGGAGGATGTAGCAGCTTGCTCTGCTACAAGGAAGGTTTCTGTGCCAGTCTTTGTACTTCCCAACAAGTAGAATCATGATGCTTAATTGGCCATGACTTTTTATGAGGAATCTTTGGTTCCAGTCATAAAAAAATAAATGTTATTGATAATAAGAAAATGTGTTGAAATGTCTTTGAATTTCATTCAACAATGAGTTTTTCAACTGCATGGATGTATCCCCAGTATATGACATGATTTAATTCTCATTGCCCACCGCTGCCTTCTATATACATAAGATTTGTTTGCTTTTTTAAATATTGTATTCCCCCACATTATATACCCCTACCCCTTTACCATCTGAATACTTTCTATTTCACAATATGTATCATACACTCTAGAATTCATTTTTATCTTCAGTTTCTCATACCAAAGAAAAGATATGATATTTACACGTCTGTGACCTATTTGTTTTACTTATGAGTATGTCCATATAGTACATCCACTTGAGTATAAATGACTCAAACTTAACATTCTTTATGGCAGAGTAATACTCCATTTTATAAATGAACCACAACTTTATCTAGTCTCCAATTGATGGGCGTTTGGGTTTTTTCCAAAATTTAGTTCTAACAAACTGAGCTGCTATGTACATGGATGGAAAAATATTGCTTTGATATGAATCTTTTAATTCCTTAGTGTATATGCCTAGCAGGGGAATAGCAGGATCAAAGGGGATCTCCAATCCAAATTTTTTGAGGAATCTCCACACTGCTCTCCACAGTGCTCTCCATACCAGTCTACACTCCCACCAACAGTGGATAAGGGTTCCTTTCTCCCCATAGCATCACCAGCATTTATTACTGGTTAATTTTGGGATAGCAGCCATTCTTTGTGGAGTGAGATGCCAAGTAGCAGATCAGTGACCCTGTTCCATTAATCTTGTCTTCTAAAACTCAAACCATCTAACTTTTTCCTTGGAGTTGGATTTTAATGTTGAATGGACACTTTAGGTTTGCAATTTTATCTTTATGTTCATTCTATTACTCTTTATTTTTTTCTGACTTGTCTTTCCATCTCATTTCACCATTCACAGCCATATGTTTCCCATATTTCTCGCCCCACATGAGTCTTCCATTTGCAGCCCTCCTTTCTACCATGTTTGCTTCTGCTTCTCTTTGGAGCAAGACAAATTCCTCTGGGCCCATTAGAAAATCATCACTTCCTTTATTGGTGCCCCTCTAACTGAAATAGTATTCAATGTACTGGATAACAGTAAACATTGCTTAAGAATAAAAGATTTCCTAATAAGGGTAGTGTGGTAGAGCTTAATTTTAGCTACAAAACTGTTGTTTAATGTATAGGAAGGTTGATATCTTTGGTTATTATGCTTTGTTTAAAATAATATAGCACAGAATTTTAAGAAGAAAACACAATGAAATAAAAATTAGATTGAATTTTCTTCTTCCTGAAAACTGATATAGATAAAAATATTGCATGAAGAACATGCTAAGTAAGAGTCAGAGTAATAACTATTCAGCATTTCCTACCAGCCAAAGAGTGAAGTTGTGAAAAGAATTCTGTGAATTCCATTTGCCTAGAGAAGGTAAGTATAACAATATATATATATATCTGTGAGAAACAAAGAGAGAGAATATCTGTGGTAAGAATAAAAGAATATACCTCAAAATAAATCATTATAGATAATTTTGAAAATTAAATATCGTTTAGAATAATCTTTAATAGATACTAATTTAAAAATAATTACAAAAGAACTAATGACTTCTGATAGACAGCATGGATTAAAGAAAACTGATTATTTCAATTAAAGATGATACATTTTAGAAAGGACATTTTAGACAAG
>PVIR01039933.1:0-13617 GCA_004026965.1 Petromus typicus
GCTTGCTTGTGGTCAGGAGTGGTGGCAATGCCTGTAATCTCAGCTATTTAGGAGGCTAAAGTGGAAGGATAATGAGTTCTAGCCCAGCCTACTAGTAATTTCGCCAGACTGTCTCAAAATGAAAAAGCAGGGCTTAATGGCAGTGCTATATCCTAGGGCTCGGCATGGTGGCTCACACCTGTAATCCCAGCATTTGGAAGACAGAGGCAGGAAGACTGCTGTGAGTTTAATGCTGGCCTGGGCTACACAGTGAGGGCCAGCTTCAACTATAAAAGCGAGACCGTGTCTCAAAAAAAAAAAAAAAAAGGGACCGGGGATTTAGCTCAGTGGTTCCAGAGCAAGGGTCCAGGTTTGATCCCCAGTAACCACATACAACAATACCAGGCATGGTGACTCACTCTCACCAGCAATCAGTATCACATACCACAGTGCTGGGTGTGGTAGGTGGCTCATGACTGTAATCCCAGCCGTTGGAAGGCAGAGGCAAGATGACTACTGTGAATTCAAGGTTGAGCTCAGGACCAGTCTGAACTACAAAGTGCAATCCTGTCTCAAAAAAAAAAAAAAAAAAAAAAAAAAAAAATCTTAATCTTGGGCCAGGGATTTAGCTCAAGTGTTACCATGCCTAGCTTGCAACCACAAGGGCCCAAGTTTGATTCCCAATATTAAAAACAAAACAAAAAAACAGCTTAAGAAATACAAAATCTTCATTCTATGCAATCATCAGAATGATGGTTCGAAAGCAGAAAACTCATCATCCCTTCATTATTCAGTTTATGTTTCTGTGTGATATCATGAAGGTTTTAACAGGAAGAGCTCTATCTTACGCGAAGGCTAAATCATTCACAGTTCACTTAAACCCCATTGCCTTTTCTGTCTGGGGGGAAAAGGAAGCTAACTAAACAAATGTTGAAATGAGAACTAAAAAACCTCAGAAATGACTGAACTCATGGGTAATGAATGGAGCCACTCTAAGCCTAACAACCCACTGAATTTTTCAACACAATGGCTTTAATCATCTTATGATCTTTAATGGCTTTTTCCCATCCCCAAGCTCTACTTTTTGTTAAATTTTATCATGAATTGAAAACTTCAAATATACTTTTGTGCTTCATATTCCTATAGCACTTCCTCACCTAGACCAATCCCTTAGGATTTCACTAACCTAACCGAACAATAAATATAAGTCTGTTGGGAAAGAAAATAAGTACGTTTCCCTATTTATAGTCACTCCCAGAACTCTGCTGGCAAATGTCATCTGTCATTACAAAGGCTGAAAATATTGGATACTAGTTACTTACTATCTAGTAACTAGTGTAGTTAGGAAGGTAGTAGAAGTTGTGGTGGGAAGCCATTTAAGGCAAGAGGTCTGGGTGGAACTCTGGGGGGGTTTCTGGTTTTTCTCCATAATCTAAAGAGATGTAAAAAAGGAAAGTGTTCCATTTTTTCGGTAGAAAACGGTTATGTTGCACTTGACATTTGGAATTGCTTCAAAACTGTAACCATGAAGGGTAACATGTTGATATGATGAAAACAGAGATTGGGAAAGATGGAAAGAACTTGGGTTTTTGATGATGCTACTGAACCACACTGGATTTATCTTCTTTCTGGATAACTTCATACGTGAGAGGACCAGATCTTACTGTTGAAGCCATTTAGACAGGTCCCAGAAAATTGGACACTCATTTATAGATTACTCATCCACATATGCCTACAGCCATAACTCTTTCATCTAATAATGCACTAATTCTTTTTTTTTTGAGACAGGGTCTCGCTTTGTGGTTCAGGCTGGCCCTGAGCTCAGCCTCCAACTCACATCACAGCAATCCTCCTGCCTCTGCCTCCCGAGTGCTGGGATTACAGGCGTGAGCTACCACACCCGGTACTGTAGTATGTGGTACTGATTGCTGCTGGGCGTGAGTCTCCACGCCCAGTATGGTATGCGATTACCAGGGATTGAACCCGGGTCCTTGCGCTTGCAAGACAGGCGCCGGAACCACTGAGCTAACTCCCCGGCCCAATAATGCACTAATTCTAATCTTCTATGTACAAATGAAACCCCCAGTACAAAATCAAATAGGATCAAGTTTGTTGGAATGATGTAGAAAATAAAAATAAACAAATGGTAAGGGTGGTGGTACCTTGTGAATTGAACCTGCTATTTAGCAGCTTAGTGGTGTATAACCCTAACCCAACATAATGGAAGCTACATACTAAACAAGTGAACTAGGCCTTCCTCGCAGATTCCTGTTGCCAGAATGTAAGGTCAATTCTTGTTCATTTTAGAAACTGATTATAGTGTTTACTTACTTGAAGATAGTGACATTGTCCAAACTAGTGTTGGCTTCCATTGTCTAAAAATTATGACATAAGCAGATACAAATTATAGTAAAGATAGTGTGTGTGTGTCTGTGCGCGCCCGCGCGTGTACATGTGTGTGTGTGTGTGCGTGCGTGCGTGCGTGCGTGTGTGTGTGTGTGTGTGTGTGTGAGACGTGGTATGGCTTTGTAGTTCAGGCTGGCCCAGAACTTACTATGTACCCCAGGCTAGCCTCTAACTCAGCAATCCACTTGCCTCTGCCTCCTGAGTGCTGGGATTATTGGCATGAGTCACTACGCCTGGCATTGTGGGACACGTTTACCGGAGACTGAACTCGGGACCCTGCACTTGCCAGGCAGACACCAGAACTGCTGAGCCAAATCCCCGGCCCAAGATACTTTTTTTTGTTTTTTTTGAGACAGTGTTTCTCTATGTAGTGTAGGCTGGCCTTGAACTCAGGTTGTCCAACATAGCCTGGAACTTACCTCAGCCTCCTGGGTGCTGGGATTACACGTAAGTAGCACCACACTTGGCAATAGAACAAAATTTATATTTTAGAACTGAACTGAAAACATCATCAAAATACCATTTTGGCCTTTTATATACATCTAGGTCAATAGGTACGCTTTTTTCTGGGGCCTGATGATTTAGCTCAGTGGTACCACGCCTACCTGACAGGCCTAAGGTCCTGAGTTTGATCCCTGGTGGTGGTGATGGGTTTCTTTGCATACTAGAAGGAACTTATCTCTTTGTTACGGTTCACACTGTCTTATCATTTTCTTGCACATTACCCAATAATAAACAGGAAACAACAAAAAAGGAGCAAATACAAATTCATTTATAATAAACTCTCAAAATTATATTGCTGGTAAGGAACAAATTTTTAAACCTAAAATTTGTGAAACTAAAAATCCTTAGTTATCCATCTTTTTCATGTCAAAGGGTCAGGTAAATAACAAACACAGTAAAACAGATATGCCAGAAAATTGTAGGGAAAAAAAGGCATGTGATATGTATGGTACTGAATTTTAAATTTTTTTTTGACAAGATCTTTCCATGTAGTTCGGATTACAGTTAAATCTACTATGTAGCCCAGGGTGGCCTTGAACTCTTGGTGGTTCTCCTGTCTCAGCCTCCCAAAGGCTAGGATTACAGGCATGTGCCTCTATTTCTGGCTCTGAAAATTTTTTTATTATAAAAATTATGAAGTAATGCATAAACTGAAGCATTCCCAACACTCTGTAAGCCCAAGGCAGGCGAATTACAAGTCTGAGCACTTTAATCATTTAGTAAGGCCCAAAAGGGTGGTGGAGAGGGCTTGGAATGTAGCTCAGGGTAAAGGCCCTATATTTAACCCTTAGCACTGAAACAAACAAACAAACAGACAAACAAAACCAAAATTTCTGAAATAGTAGGGCATGATGGCACATGTCTGTAATCTCAGAATTCTGAGAGGCAGAGGCAGGAGGATCACTAATTCAAGCCCAGCCTGGATAACCTAGAGACTTAATAAGACTCTGTCTCAAAATTCTAAAAACAAAACAAAACAAAATAAAGAACAGAATTGTAGATGTAGCTCACTAATAAGTCCCTGGGTTCAATCCCCAGTACTGAAAACAAACAAATCCACAAACGTGAAACAGAAAAGTTAAAATAGTATAATGAATACCTGTATACTTTCCATCAAGGTCCGAATTGATAATATTTTGCAAGTTTGGGTAAATTTATTTATTTTTATTTTTATTATTATTATTATTATTATTTTTTTTTTTTTTGAGGCAGGGTCTCGCTTTGTAGTTCAGGCTGGCCCTGAGCTCAGCCTCAAACTCATATCACAGCAATCCTCCTGCCTCTGCCTCCCAAGGGCTGGGATTACAGGCATGAGCTACCACGCCTGACACAGTGGTATGTGGTACTGACTGCTGCTGGGCATGAGTCTCCATGCCCAGTATTGTATATGATTGCCGGGGAATTGAACCCAGGCCCTTGAGCTTACAAGACAGGCGCCGGAACCACTGAGCTAACTCCCTGGCCCTATTTTTGTCATTTTTTGAGACAGGGTCTTACTGTGTAGTTTAGGCTAGATGGAACTAACTATGTAGCCTCCAACTCATGGCAATCCTCCTGTCTTAGCCTTCTAAGTGCTGAGATTACAGGTATGTACCACCAGGCTAAGGTGTGAGTTAATTTGTAGTACATATTTTTTGACTTATTTTAAAATAATTTGCAAACATCATGAACAGTTATGTTTAGTCTTCACTTTGACTACCTGAGGTTTTGGGCACATTCATGCTTTATGAAATTGATAAGATTAAAGAACATGAGTAATTTCTGTTGTTGGAAAGCAAGACAGTCTGAGAAAAGAGATTCAGTTGTGCAAGGATGATAAGAAAGATCTCTAAACTATGAACTCTGAGTTGTAATCATTAATATAAAATTCTGATTTTTCCTTCCCTTTAAAAAATAAGTTTATCTTGTGGAGACTCATGCCCAGCAGCAATTAGCACCACATACCACAGTGCCGGGCGTGGTGGCTCATGACTGTAATCCCAGCACTCAAGAGGCAGAGGGAGGAGAACGGCTGTGATGTGAGTTTGAGGCTCAGCTCAGGGCCAGCCTGAACTACAAAGCGAGACCCTATCTCAAAAAAAAAAAAAAAAGGTATATCTTAGTATATTTATCCATTGTCAAAGTCAAGTAGCAGTAAGAAACACTAACACTGCAGCAACAAATGCTTCCAAATATGTTGCTTATGGACTCTAAATATCATTTCTTACTATGACAAACCAAGGCTTTTTGGAGAAGTAGGTAAGTCTAGGACAAGATGGCACTGAAAAGTCTTATTGTCTTGAAAGCAAGAAAATCATGAAAGACCAGTGAAGTCCCATCAGAAAGACCTATAAAGACTGTAGGTGTTACAGCTTGTGTTTAGATGTTCCCCTAAAGCCTTGGACAGTCTTAGGTGGACTATTTTGGAGGTGGCTGAATCTAGATTGTGTGGTTCACAGTGACTAGAAAGCACAGGATTAAGGATGGGTGCGAGTCCTACCCACCCTCAGTAGTCTAAGGTAAAAAAGGACAGGAAGATGCTGTTAAGATCCCTTGCTGTTCTTGCTACCTTGTGTGTGTTGTGTTGTTTCTCCTCTGTGACATCTGTCTGCCACAGACCCTGCCTTGAAGCCAGTCAATTATGGACTGAAATCTCTATGAACTGTAAGCCAAACAAACCTTTCCCCCTTTAAATCTCAGTGTAGGACATTTTGTCTCAGCAAAGTAATTGGGACAATAGGTAGTGGCAGAACCCTTACTGAGCCTGCACAAATCTGTGGGCTGATCCCGAGTACCACAATAAAACGAAATAAAAAAGGGAATATTATGAACCAGCATGAAGAGACTCACTAGCTAAGGATGAGATATTTAGGTATCAAAGAACTTAATACACGAAAATGTAACACAAAATCTGTAAAAACAACTAAGTTCTTCATACAATTAAAATGTGCCCACACCATCCAAGAGATAAACTATGGATCACAACTTGTGGTATGACAGGCATCAAATTCTTACTCCAAAAATGTCATATGAATGCAAAGAATTGAGCATCTTGTTTGTTTGCTTTGATTTTTTTTTCTACCAGGGATCAAACTCAGGACCTCGTGCTTGCCAGCCAGGAGCCATGCTACTGATCTATATTCTCTCTCCCTTATTTGCTTTTTGAGACAGAGTCTTGATTTGTACTTCAGGCTGGCTTTGCACTGACTATGCAGTCCAGGTTTTGAACTTGTGGCAATCCTGCTGTCTCAGCCTCCTAAGTGCTGGGATAATAGCATAAGCCACCATGACTGGTTATCCTGTCTTTTTTGGTTCAAATTATACAGCAGGATAATTAAATAGTCCCAGTTAACAGGGCAAGTTCTTCTTTACAAAAGAAACATAACTATGCCAGGTGTGGTGTTGCATGCCTGCAATCCCAGTATAGGTGACGCCGAGTCAAGAAGATCACTGAGTTTGAGACCAGCCTAGGCTACATAGTGAGTTGAAGGCCAGTCTGAATTATAAGAGAGACTGTCTCAAAAAACAAATAAAACAACAAAACAACCAACAGCAACAAAAAAGAAATACAGCTAGGGTACACAGTGGTTAAGACAATTATAAACTCATCATTTTGCAACTTCAGTTCATTAATGATTTAAGCTATAATATAGTTCATGAGAACATTTAGTGAGAAGTTGATTGGGGTCTTTAAAATGAAGGAAAAGCTATTGCCAATTGAACTCGCTGATTAATCATTGAATTACAAAGGTGAGACAATAAGAGAGTAGGTATCTCCTAATGCGATGTAACACAAAGTATATAGTACAGTCTATGGAACATTCTTGTCCCTCAAACTGAGCCCTAATTCTGATCAGGCTTTTATAATTAATTTCTAGTGTTTCTGTACCTTCTTGAGAAGCTAAGACAGGAACACTGCTGGATTCAAGGACAGCCTGAACTACATAATAAGAACCTGTCTCAGAAAGAAAAATGAAAGAAAGAAAAAAGGAAGAAAGACAGAAAAATAACTTAAGATATTTTAAAAAGAAACAGACAAACCTAGAATAAAGGACATTCCATATGAAAACTAAATCAACAATATGGAGAAGAGGGGAACTAACTACAAACTATCCACCAACCGTAATGAATGGATCTTATTTGGTTTCCACTGTGAACAAGCCAACAGTAAAAACCATTTTTATGCTACTTAGACAGGCTTCAATATGGACTGAGTGAAATCATCAAAGAATAACTGTTATTGTTAACTGTTGGGTCTAACAAAGGCATTAGACTTGTTTTGAGACAAGATCGCACTATGTAGTTTAGGCTGTCTTTGAGCCATCTAGCCAAGCTAGCCTCAAACTTGTGGTCTTCCTGTTTCAGTCTACTGAGGGATGGCATTACATGCATGTGCCACTATGCTCAACTGAGTTTTTCTTATTTTCGCTTATAATTATTAACATTATTATTTTGGTGGTATGGGGTATACAAGTCAGGGCTTTTGCACTGCCTCTCTTCTAATCATCTATTTTAAGACAAGGTCCTGCTAAGTGGCTAAATTGCCTCTGCTGGGCTTGGACTTTCAAACTTTTCCTGTCTCAGGCTCTCAGAATGCTGGATTGTACTTATGCACCAACATGCCCCACCTGGAATTTTCTTTATCATACTTAATACATACAAAAGATGTTAAGTGAGCATGGATGAAGGAGTTTGCAAAGTATTGATAAGTATTGGGTTTAGGTATTGATGATACTGTTTTTGTCCTTCTGTATAGTTCTGAAATTTACAGTAAAAATTAAAAGCTGTAGCTATAAAGAGAAATAGCTATTTCAAGACAAAAAAAATTTGAATAAGTTGAAGAAAGTTATTTCACCATTCTTTCACTTTAAGTAGACTTCTCAAAGAAGATGTTCCTATCTTCCCCTATTTGTTTCTGATGTCTTTGTAGTATACCACTAAATTACAAGCAATGAATTCCTGTGTTATTAAAACATAAATTACCTGTGGTCAATAATCATTACACGGGAAGGTGGAATCCCCAAAACATCACAACTCTGCAAAAGTTCTTTCTTACGGATCTCTCCTTGATTGTAGTAATTTCCTGAGAATGACAAATATAATGGTAGATTTCTTTAACAGGGGATGACCTATCTATACACTCATTTTTATATCATCTTATTCCCTAAAGGATTTAAGTTACCTGAAAAAAGTGTGATTATGATAAAAAGTCAAAGAAAATATAATACATAAGATATTACCCTTAAAAGATCACCAGCAGCACATTCTTCGGAATTACTATTTACAATGATTCCCTATTTGTCTACATTTTGGTCATATCCTAGAGGCAGCATGGTACATCTTGGAGTGAAATTTAGGATTGACCTTTGTGTATAATCTCTCAGGACTACTGGGGTTGTGCACACTATTAATTTAGTTCCTTTGACAGTCCATACTGGAGGTGTAGCTTAGTGGTAAACCACTTGCCTAGTATGTTTGAGGACCTAGGTTTGATTCATAGCATTATACACATAAACACAAAAGTTTTCAAGTATCTAACTTTTTTGTTTAATTATTATTATTATTATTATTATTATTATTTTTAGGTTTTTTGAGACAGGGTCTTGCTTTGTGGTTCAGGCTGGCCCTGAGCTGAGCCTCAAACTCACATCACAGCCATCCTCCTGCCTCTGCCTCTCAAGTGCTGGGATTACAGGCGTGAGCCATCATGCCCCGCTGTTTATTTTTTGAGACCAAGTCTTACTGTATTGTCCAGGCTGGCCTTTCACAGCAATCTTCCTGCCTCAGCTCCCAAGTGTTGGGATTACAGGGGTGTGCATGGCTTCAATTATCTTTTTTTTTTTTTTTAAATAGGGTCTCATTTTGTAGTTCAGGCTGGCCCTGAGCTCAGCCTCAAACTCACAGCAATCTTCCTGCCTCTGCCTCCCAAGTGCTAGGATTAAAGGCATGAGTCACCACGCTTAGCACTGTTGTATTTGCAGGGCAGGTGCTGGAACCACTGAGCTAAATCCCCAGCCCTTATCAACGTAATATTTTTTTAAAGGGGATGCTACCTAACTGTTAAAGGAAAAGGTGCAAGAACCATTTAGGAAAACATTCTCCTTAGAAAAGTTTAGCATGCCATTTTCACCTGAAAAAGTTTATATATTTTTTATTTTCCTAACATATGTTTTTTTTTTTTTTTGAGACAGGGTCTCGCTTTGTAGTTCAGGCTGTCCTAACATATGTTTTATACTACAGTCCTGAAGAACAATTCTTTATGTATAGGAGTCTGCTGCCTTATACATAGTAACATAACAAAATTTGTTATCATTTAAATTCCACACTCATCATGGAGTGACTACCTAATATATCCTCTTATTAAATTTTCCTGCAACTAATTATATGCATGACTGATACAAGTTATTTAACTTTCCTGAGCCAGCTTCTTCATCTGTATAATGACTAGCTCAAGTCTTCGGAGCATGATGAGATACTATGTATCAAAGCACCTAATTAGACAGTTAGTGTTCTTTCCATGACATCTTCATTTTTCCTGCTTCTTCATCTTCCTTTCTCCCTGAATTACAATTTACTTTTGACATTCATCTAGATCAGTGTCAAATACCTTCTACTATCTCTGGCAATTAACCATGTCCAGTGTTAATTGGACCTAAGTATGAACTTTTCTCCATGATCACATTAATTCTGAAATGTCACTGACCTTAACTGTCATGGTCTTATTCACCTTTGCAGCATCTCTAATATCCAGTACAGCCAGGGTTTCTTTTTTTTTTTTTTTTTTGAGATAGGGTCTCACTTTGTAGTTCAGGGCCAGCCTGAAATACAAAGGGAGACCCTGGCTCAAAAAAAACCTTAAAAAAAAAAAAATCAGATAGAAGCTAGTGTCAAGTTTGACCTATATATCGACATATGTTAGGTTCATTTGAACCACATAATAGACCCTCTTTCATGTACTTTTCCATGATTACTTGATCTTCGGTAATAAATGAAGAATCCAGTGTATACCTTAATAACACAATTCCCAATGTGTTTTTTTTTGTTTTTTGGTACTGAGGATTGAATTTAGGACCTTGTGCTTGCACAGCAGATGCAGTGCTACTGAAGTAAATCCCTAGCCCTATAATTCCCAACTTCAGAGGCTGTTGCATTAGTCTATTATAATGATTATGAGAAACTGGAAGTTAGAGATCATCTGGACTATTTTGACAAAGTTTTTTTTGAGACAGGGTCTTGCTTTTTGTAGTTCAGGCTGGCCCTGAGCTCAGCCTCAAACTCACATCACAGCAATTCTCCTGCCTCTGCCTCCTGATTGCTGGGATTACAGGCGTGAGCCACCATGCCTGGCATTGCAATATGTGGTTCTGATTGCTGCCCAGAATTGTTGTATGTGGTTATTGGGGATCAAACACGGGTTGTTGCACTTGCAAGGCAGGCGCTGGAACCACTGAGCTAAATCCTCAGCTCTATTTTGACAAAGTTTTGTGAGCAGGTAGCAGTTTAACAGAATGGTTGTCTGAATTCCTTTAGCAGGTTTTTTTTTTTTTTTTTTTTTTTTTTTTTTTTTGTGGCAGTACTGAGGATTGAACTCAGGGCCTCTGTACTGAGTTATATTTCTAGCCCCTTCTTCTTTTTAAATTGTATTTATTTATTTATTTATTTAGGTTCTTTGAGACAGGGTCTCACTTTGTATTTCAGGCTGGCCCTGAGCTCAGCCTTAAACTCACATCACAGCAATCCTCCTGCCTCTGCCTCCTGAGTGCTGAGATTACAGGTGTGAGCCACCACACCAAACTCCTATAGTAGCTTTTAACAAATATCCTGTAGAACGCAGCCCAGGAAGGATTGTATACTTGGAATGCACAAGATAATCTAGGGTGGAGGAAAGACATTAGAACATCTACACAAAATTTAATGTTCATTAATGTTTCATAAAGTATACATTAGTTGTGATTCATGTTCTTAAGATGTAATATATAAATGTATAAGGAGTGCCTTTATAAAATATATATAGGGCTGGGGATTTAGCTCAGTGGTTCCCGCGCCCGTCTTGTAAGCGCAAGGACCCAGGTTTGATCCCTGGTTAACCACATACAATACTGGGTGTGGAGACTCATGCCCAGCAGCAATCAGTACCACATACCACAGTACCAGGCTTGGTGGCTCACGCCTGTAATCCCAACATTCAGGAGGCAGAAGCAGGAGGATTACTGTGATGTGAGTTTGAGGCTGAGCTCAGGGACAGCCTGAACCACAAAGTGAGACCCTGTCTCAAAAAAAAAAAAGGGCCAGGAGTTTAGCTCAGTGGTTCTGGTGCCTGTCTTGCAAGCGCAAGAGCCTGGGCCCAGGTTAGATCCTCAGTATTCACATACCATTCTGGGAGTGGGAACTCACGCCCAGCAGCAATCAGTATCATATACCACAGTGCCGGGCCTGGTGGCTCAGGCCTGTAATCCCAGCACTCAGGAGGCAGAGGCAGGAGGATTGCTGTGATGTGAATTTGAGGCTGAGCTCAGGGCCAGCTGAACCACAAAGCAAGACCCCTTCTCAAAAAAACTAAAAAAAAAAAAAAAAAAAAATTAAAAAAATACACACACACACACACACACACACACATATACACATACACATATACACAAACACACACATATATATACGCACATATCTATATAAAAAACATATATGCTCAAAAACTTTAACCTATATAATGTGACCAAAGAATTCTGAAGATCATTATTTTAGGAAACAGGAATAAAGGCATTTACATGGATTTCTTCATATTGAACTACATTATATAGGCTTGTACATAAATTCATGTGTACTTGCATGCTTAGTGAAGTTTTCCAATAGTTAATTCATTGCAGTCATAACTAACAACCAGATTTACATTTAAAAGAAGTTAAAAGCACTTTGTAATGATCCAAATTGATATACAGCAACATAAAAATTTTTTTTATTTTACCTAAAATTTTTATAATATATTTTTTAAATAGATAAAATTTACACAGTTTTAAAAGCCAAAAAAATAAAATGAAATAAAGAATAAAAGCTCCTCTTTGGCCTTTTTACGCAGTTCCCTATCTGGAAAGTTTCAATCTGTTAGAATAAGAAGTGGACTAGGAGTCAAGACATGACAGTGCCAACACCAACTGGCCATCTATAAACTGCACAATTTTGGAACAATTCCTTAAGTTTCTAAATCTGAGGAATGTTACTAAGGATTTTCCTCAAATATGACCAAGTAATTGGAAAATGTATTAGAAGAATAAAGGTCTACCAAGATGCAGTCATGATGTGTGTAATCCAAGCCACTCCCTATAATCCTAGCTACTTGGGGAGGCTAATGCAGGGAGAACTGCAAGTTCCTGGCCAGCGTGGGCAATTTAGTGAGACTCTGAAACAAGGAAACAGTAATATTAAGAGACCAGGATATAGTTCAGTGGTATATCACTTACTTAACTTTTGCAAGGCCCTATCCTTAGTATCACAAAAACAAAAAGGTAAGAGTGTGGGGTCTGAGATCTGGAAGAAAGTAAAGAGGACCGAGTAATTCAGCATAACAGAAACTATATAAAATATTTATAACAGTAAAATTTAATGCAAAGATTTTGATATATAACTCATCGAGGATCTAAGAGCTAAAAAGGAAATAATGAGGCAATGCAGAGATTAGACACTGCAAAACATGAACACTGGACTGAGGATACACAGACGAGTGGTACAACAACTGCCTAGTATGGCAGGGTTCTGGTTCCATTACACACACACACCCTCTCAATGAGTAAATAAAAAGCGACCACCTACACGTCAGTTGGAGAGATAAGAGCAGTAGACAGCACTGCAAAATTCAGAGGCCTGAGTTCCCAATGCAAACTAAAATAAGGGAACTGGACACTTATCCATCAGGGTCTACAGAACCTCACTTAAGAAATCATGATTTAAAAATACAACCAGAATTTTTAAAAAAGGGCAAAGGACATAATTAGGTATTACACAAAGAGCAGAATAAAGGCCATTCAAGAAGTAAGAAGATGTGCCTTTCATCATTCATGAAGAAGACTCAAATCACAACAAGATATTACTTCACAGCTCCTAGAACATCTGTCGTCTTAAAAATGGAAAATCATAAGAAAAATGGGTGTGGTGATACATGCCTGTAATCCCATCACTTGGGAGGCTGAGACAGGAGGATCACAGTGAGTTGAGACCAGTTTGGACGAAATAGTAAGTTCAAGGCCATCCTGTACTACAAAGTAAGACCTGTTTCAAAAAACCAAAAGAAGAAGGAAAATTGCAAGCACTGATGAGGCTATAGAGCAACTGGAACTGTAGTCCATTGCTGATGGGAGTATAAAATGGTATAGCTGCTGTAGAGAGCAGTTTGGCAACTCTTTAAAAATTTAAGCAAAATAAATTATCACATGACTTAGTAATTTTTTTGTGTGTGGTACCAGGGATTGAGTTTACAACCTTGCACTTATGATCTGATACTTGTACTCACGGGTACAGGATGTTCAAAAGATTGGAAATTAGAAGTATTATTCGCTACAGTCCAAAAGTGTAAAAAGCCAGGGGACCATCAAAAGATGAATGAATAAACAAAGTATGATATATGAAGAAAATATTATTCAGCCATGCAAAGGAATGAAGATTCCCTCAACACAGTGACATATGCCAGTAATTTCAGCTACTCAGTTTGAAGCCAGCCTTATCAACACTCTGTCTCAAAATAAAATAAAAAAATGCTAG
>PVIR01039934.1:0-13624 GCA_004026965.1 Petromus typicus
GCTTTTAAAATTTATATGCAGTATAAGCACCCTTCCTTATACACATTTAATAAAAAAGTACAAATTTGGAGGACTTACATTATCCAGTTTTAATACTTAGTGGTATTAAGAAGCTTCAGTAATCTAGATTGTGTGAAACTGGTATAAACGGATACTAGATATAAATGAAATAGAATTATGAGTCCAGGAATAATAAAAATTTAGATTATGATTAATAATACCATTTTATTCATTTAGACAAGAGGGGAAAGTCATATAATGTAATAATAGTTGTCTTTTCAACAAATAGCATTGGGACAGTTGCACAGACACATGCAAAAGAATGGTTTTGAATATCTACTTTAAGCCATACTAAAAATTAACTTGAAAATGATCATAGGAGCTAAATTTATAAAACTAAAATACAGGTGTATGTCTTATAACTTTGGTTTTATTGTTTGAACCTGAAATGTCCCCCAAATTTCTCAAATATTCAGATGTGAGGCTTTGGAGGGTCCTTAAATCATGAGGGCAGTATGATCATCAGTGGACTCATCCAGTGGAGAGTTCAATGGCTGTATGTGCTGTTGGGAGGTGAGGCCTGTCTGGAACAGGTGGGTCATGAGAGTGTGACCAAGGAAGGCATGTGTTCTTTCTTGTCTCTTCCCATCTCTTTGCTTCCTGAAAGAAGCAGCTTTCCTCTGTGGCAGGCCCTCGTATCATGCTATTTTCCAGTTTGGACGTGCCAACAATAAACTAAAACTTCTGAAAATGTGAGTCAAAGTAAACTTCTCCCTTAAGTTGTCATTGTTGGGCATTGTGTCCAACTAATGAAAAAATGACCAAAATCTTTATACTGAGAATGAGATCACTGCTATGACTACCTTACTGTGTGGCTCAGAAACCTTTGAAGCTGATTTGTGGGAGAAGTTTTGAAAGATTGGGATATGCTGGCTAGAGAATCTATAACAATGCTCTAAGCCAAGCTTGATGGGAGATTCTAGTCAGAACTCAGTTGTGAGCAAGAACTCCATTGGTAGTGGAATGTGAAAACATATGTGTTACACTCTGGCAGAAAGATTGTCTCCATTTTGCTCATGTCCTGAGAAATTGTAGAAGACTGAGATTAAGAACAGCACACTAATTCATCTAGAGGAGGAAATATTTAGGCTAAGGCACCGGTAATGTTGGCTTCTTTTAGCCATATTTACCATCAGAATCAGGAGCAAAATGCAGAGCCAGTTAATCTGAAAAATTTGAGGAGCCTAGAATGAAACTGTAAAAGTTGTAGCAAAAGAGTATAGGTTGCTAAAAAGATTAGAATTTTAAAGAAGCCAAATATTTTGACTCCTACTCTAAGAAAGGCAATTTGAGGGCATCTTGTGAATCACCAAAATCCTGCTCTTTGCAGGCTACGGTATGTAGAAGACTTTGCCTTCAGAAGAAAGCCCCTAGATACCACTTAACAACCAGTGCGTAGGTAATTGTATCCCTGGATTTCAACCACAGTGTATAGACCCTTAGTCACCGAGATTCCTCAGCAGCCATGGTCCAAGGGGGCCTGATGTTTGATCTGCAGCAGATAGTGGAGTCATGCACATGATGCTGGTTCTACAGGTTTGCATTACGAAAGAGTAGTGAACTCAGGGAGACTTCCACTAGAACATCAGAAGAAGCCTGAAGGCCAAGCAGTGTGTCTCTGACAGTAGTGCATGAAGCTGAGAGAGTGAAGCTGAAAGCGAAGTGTGTCCCCAGGAAGTTGAAAAAGCCAAGATTATGGAATGTCTGCTGAGGAAGTCCATGGGCAGTAGTAGACTCAGGCCATCAGATAAGCCATGAAGGATTCACCTGGTAATGCCATAAGAGTGGGGTTCCCCAGGACCTTTGGGGGTTCACATCTCACCACAATTTGTACTGAGTGCTGGACATGGAAGTCCAGGATTTAATGGTTTCCCTGTTGTATTTTTGTACTGCATTTGTCCTGTTCATTGTATCCCCTATTTCTCTGCCTTCAAAATGGTAATGTTTATCCTATGCCATTATATTTTGGAAGTTTTACTTTTAAAAAATATTTGTATAGGGGCTTATTCCCTTAAGTATCAGAGGAGACTTTGAACTTGGACTTTTCAGCAATACTGAAACTGTTAAAACTTTGTTGGCACTTAGAGGTGGTTTAAGTTGCATTTTGCATGAAGAGATCTGCAAGAGTACTTTGGAGGCCAGAAGAATAGTGTTGTTTGGACCTAGAATGTTCTCTCCAAACTCATTTCCATAGAGGTGGGGTTTTTGGAGGGTGGTTGGATCACTGTATTTATTGGTGAATTCACCTACTTTGAGTTTAGAAGCAAGGTGTGTTTTTGAAAGATCGGGCCTGTTCAGAAGAAGCAGGTCACTGAGTGTGGCTTGAAAGGATGTATATGCTTCCTTGGCTTCTTCTTTCTCTCTCAACTTCTTGGCCACTATCATATGAGCAGCTTTTCTCCAGCATGCCATATCTGTGCCTAAGCTAACCAACCATGGTCTGAAACTTCTTTACCTGTGAACCAAAATAAACTTCTCCTTTAAGATGTGGATGTCAAGTACTGTACTGTGACCCAGCAATAAGAAAGTAACTAAGATACTTGGATTAGGCAATAGTTTCTTATATGTGACCATAAGTAACAAAGGAAATAATAGGAAAACTGAACGTCATCAAAATTAAACACCTGTTGGGGCCGGGAATATAGGTCAGGATTTTGGTTCTGGCGCCTGTCTTGCAAGCGCAAGGACCATGGTTCGATCCCCGGTTAACCGTATACAATACTGGGTGTGGAGACTCATGCCCAGGAGCAACCAGTACCACATACCACAGTGTGCGGGCGTGGTGGCTCACACATGTAATCCCAGCACTCAGGAGGCAGAGGCAGGAGGATTACTGTGATGTGAGTTTGAGGCTGAGCTCAGGGTCAGCCTAAACCACAAAAAGTGAGACCCTGTTTCAAAAAAACAACAACAAAAAAATTAAACACCTGTTTATTTCAAAGAACACAAGAAAGTGAAAAGCCAACCCAGAAAAAGAAATTTTTTTTCCAAATTATCACTTGTTTGATAACATATTGAATCTAAAATATATAAAAATTCAAGGTAAGAGCAGAAGAGTTAGCCCAGTGGTTCCAGCACCTGCCTTGCAAGCTCAAAGGCCCGCGTTCGAACCCTGGTAACCACATATAACAATGCTGAGTGTGGAGACTCATGCCCACCAGCAATCAGTATCACATAGCACAGTGCTGGGCATGGTGGCTCAGACCTGTAACCCCAGTACTTGGGAGGCAGAGGCAGGAGGATTGCTATGAGTTCAAGGCTGAGCTCAGGGCCAGCCTGAACTACAAAAAAGCAATACCCTGTCTCAAAACAAAAACAAGTTAATAATAAATGAATAACTCAAGAATCAAAAACAAATAACCGTGGAATAGTCTGTATTAGTCACCTTTCCTGTGCTGGGAAAAAATACATGACAAACAAATATATGACACAGCTTTAAAGAGTTTTTGTTCATGGTTTCACAGGTTTTGGTTTCATGGTTGGCTGATTCCAAGACAGAAACATCATGACAGAAGAGCATGGTGGAAGGAAGTTGCAGAACCCAAGGGAACTAGAGAGCAAAGTGAGCGGAAAGATAGTGCAGGGAAAGATACCCTGGAAAGCCACACTCCCAATGATGTACTTTCTCCAACCAAGCCCTACTTACTAACAGCACATTCAGCTATGAACTGTATAGATTCATCTGTTAATGAGGTTAGCTCTGCTTAACCTTATCAGTTCTCCAAGTCCCCACCTTTGAACACATGAACCTTTACGGACACATTTGTTTTTGATACAAGGTCTCACTTTTTCTAGTTCAGGCTGGTTCTGAGCTCACTATGTAGCCCAGTCGAACCTCAAACTCACAGTAATCCTTCCCCCTCTGCCTCCCAAGTGCTGGGACTATAGGCGTGAGCCACCACTCTCAGCATTGTGTTGTGTGGTACTGATTGCTGATGGGCATGGGTCACCACACCTGGCATTGTATGTTACAGAGGATCGAACTCAGGACCTTGCATTTGCAAGGCAGACATCATAACCACTGAGCTAAATCCTTGGCCCAAGGGAACATTTTTGATCTAAATCATAACATGGTTTAAAGATGTATGTAGATATTTGCTTGTACAAAGTATAAAAATTGTAACAAAAACATGAAAAATGCGCAACATAATTAGGTAATGAGTAGAGATCAAAGTTATAGTTAAGTACTTCTTCACAACTACTAGAATGATTATAATAAAAAACAGAAAATACAAAGTGTTGGCAAGACATAGAGATACTATAATCTTTATACACAGCTGGCAGGAATGTAAAATTGTGCTGTTTGAGGAACTTGGGGTAGTTCCTAAAAGAGTAAACATATGTTCCAACTATTCCAGTTCCAAGAGAAATGAAAACATATGCCTGCCTAAAATATTGTACACATGTTCGTAGCAGCTTTATTCATAATGAGAACAATTCAAGTTTTCTGTCTACTGTAAGTGGATAAATAAAAACTTACATTCATACAACAGCATAATTTTCAGCAGTGAAGTACTAATAAATGCTACAACAGAGAAGAACCTTAAAAACATGCTAAGTGACAGAAGAAAGTCAAAAAAGGAACACTGTAGTAAATTCCTATAATTTTGTTTCACTGAAATCTATTATAGATACAAGGCTAACCTTCTCATACAAGAAACCAGGCCTCAGTTACCAGTTTCTCTGCTCCCTTGTAGGTCTTCCATGTAGGCAAACCAGGTATTTGCCTCCCACAACTAATTCCTGCTAAGTACTATGTTCTGAAACAGACCAATGTAATCTGTTTGACTTGCTTCAGTGATCTTTACAACCCCACACAAACCTTGCAGCCACCAGACAATGATCATCCCTTAGTTGAAGCATCACTTTCCAAAATTCATGCCTACTTTAAAACCATCAATTAGGATTTCCTATGGGAAACTTCTTTGCATAATTCTTTCGATTCTAATAATGAAGTATAGCTTACCAGTTCATCTTTTTGTCATTTTAGACCTTCTATTTGAACATTCTATTGTCACTAGACTTCCCGTCGGAATGCATGCACCCTCTTTCTCTTGAGAATGTGAGCAATAAAATATTTCGTTTATTTCTTTTGTTTTGTTGGGATACCTTCTCTTTGTCACACCTGACCACCATATTCAAACCTAATTCTCCTTCTGGACAAGACTGCCATTAAAGAGGGTGTTTTGGTACGAATAAGCTATACATAGGTCAGACAAGAACCACAAATATCTAGTACTCTAAACAATTTCCTGTGAGATTGACATCTGGTCACACTTTGGACAATAGGACATCGGCCTGTCTATCATGATAAAGAAATATCTTATTAAAGGCACAGTATAAATCTCCATGACCACCTAATCCCTGAATTACAGCAGGGAAGGGCTAGAGTTTATGGCCAATTTCCAGAGCAAAATGTCAAGACCAAGTTAGGAAAAAATAAAATAAAAATCACATCGTCTATAATTCTGCTTACATGAAATGTCCAGAATAGGTCAATTTATACAGACAGACAGTAGATTATTCGTGACTCTTGTTTAGAGTTAGAGATGATGTAGCCTGAAAGCTAATGGACATGTAGTATCTTGGACTAATGAAAATGCTTCGAGATTGACCTTAGTGGTAAATGTACAACTCTGGAAATATATTTCAAATCTTTGACTCATACAGAAATCACACACTAATAGTTAAACTGGTGAATTGTATTTTAATAAAGCTGTTTTAAAATATGATTAATAAAAATAATACACTGAGATACTGCTATAAAATTTATGGCATTCTCTGGGTTAATTTTCTGAACTTGCATAGTTTAATGAAGTGTTTACCAATGAAATAAGTAAATACTTCACAGGAATAAAATAGGTTTGTAGTTAATCTAGTGGAAATATCTGAGGCTTTTTTAAAAAAACTTATTAGCATTATTCATCAGGATTTTCTGCTGTCCAATTTTCAGGAAGCAAGGAATGCACTTATTTTTGATTAAAACCAAATCCATGCATTTTTCTTCAAACTTTGAAAGTGAACCATTTATTTTTACTAGTTCTGCAAAGAATTTTAGAAGCCACCGTGAAATTTGTCAAGATCTGTTTTTTTGTCTTAATACATTGTAACCAACAATATTGCAGATCATTACTGTTCCAACATTTAACTCGCTAATCAAAGACTCTAATGGACATGTGTTGGACATATAGTGTGGGTAAGAAATATATTTTTAGTATTTTAAATTACTAAGATTTAGGGATAATTTGTTACTGCAATGTAATATAGCCTATGTGACTGATAAGTACACTCAAAATTGAGAAAACATTGAAATAATAATAATAATATTACAATTTTTATATCTTATTGACAAAAATTTGAGTTGTATAATTCCTCATGCTAACAAGATATTTCAGAAACTTTTTATGTTATATGCTTTTGAGAAATAATGTGTGTATGTATATATACACACACATACATATATATATATATACACACACTGTACACCATGGTTTTTGATATGTACATACATTGTGAAATGTCTAAATCAAAGTAGTTAACATATCCATTACTGTTCATGAGTTTGATGTAATTTGGTAAATCTCCATACTCACATATTTAGGACACATATTTGTTTTTCTAATTATAATCAGTTTTATGGTAAACATCCTTGTAATAAATTTCTGTTACTAAATGGTATGTGTCACTTGTATATTCTTATTTGTGTCAGTCCACTTAAGGTTTTTTGTCCTCCATCCTGTGGCATGGTCATCTGGGCAAATTCCAGAATATTAAGAACAGACTTTGAAAAACATCTGTGGATTAGGTGAGTGTTTTTGTGTGCTACTGCTACTGCCTGAATCATTTCTCTGTTTTCCCATTTCTATTTACACATTCAATGTACTTACTCCTTTTTTGTTTTTCCGCAGAGTCAGCTCATAGATGAAAGAATAGCCAAATTGATGTGCATCTCCTTAGCTATTTCCTTATAGAAAACTTAAAGAAGTAGAATTCATGGTTAAAATAATCTCTCTTAAACAACTCTTAGTTGTGAAAAAAAATATCAGTTGCCTTCTGGTACTTTATGTGGACAGAGAATCACTTACCACTTGAATCACTTCAGGAGGAATAGCTAATGGCCCGTCAGAGAACGTAGGTCAGTAGCTGTCAACAGTTTTCAAATAGCATAGATGGAAAGGTCAGTTTTTAACTTCATTTGTAATATGTAAACATCACAGAATTTTAAATTCTCAAACTTATTTTAAGAAAATAAGAAACAAAATTAATGGCTGCTCTCAATCCTCTCATAACTAAGGTACATGACAGAATATTACTATAAAATCTGGAGAAACAATTAAATTTAGAGCCAAAATTGAGATCTCTTTACCCAAGAACAGATTCTAATGGAGCCATGAATTGGTAGGAATGCTTAAACATTAATTTTGATGAATCATTTGAAGCTTGCTGTATACAAAAAGAATTAGAAATTTGGGGAGCCACAGTCTTAGAAAGCCTTTGAGCACTCAGTTGTCATGGTGAAAAGACAAAATAACTCCTTTGGGATCAGGCAGAGGGAAGGAAAATGTAATCATCTTTTAATATATCCATATTATCCTCCATAACAACTGATTATTCTTTTGTTGTTGTTGTTGCTAGGTTTTTGGAGACAGGGTCTCACTTTGTAGTTCAGGCTGGCCCTGAGCCTCAAACTCACATCACAGCAATCCTCCTGCCTCTGCCTCCCGAGTGCTGGGATTACATGAGTGAGCCACCACGCCTGGCACTGTGGTATGTGGTGCTGATTGCTGCTGGGGTGAGTCTCCACGCCCAGTATTGTTATGTGGTTACCAGGATGAACCTGGGTCCTTGCACTGCAAGACAGGCACTGGAACCCCTGAGCTATATCCCTGGCCCAACACCTGATTATTCTTAAGAAAGACAGAATACCAGAGTTTTATTCCACTTCCACAATGACATTTTTTTCAGTTCCAGCCACATCCATGATTCCCTACTTACCCTGGTAGGAAAAAAGTTGGGAAATACTTGTAAGGTCACAGATTAGAGGAAAATATCCAAATCTAGCAACCTCTATACATCTCATCTCTCCTAATAGTATTAACAACAGCAATAGCTGAGGAATTCTTGTGAGTGTGGAAAACCAGGGGTAAAACCTCACAGAGACATAGTAATAGGATTAGGAAATGTTCCCCTTCTTTGTACAATTTTGTACCTATCAATAAAGCTTCTTCTTCTTCTTCTTTTTTTTTTTTTAGGTTTTTTAAGACAGGGTTTCACTTTTGTGGTTCAGGCTGGCCCTGAGCTCAGCCTCAAACTCACATCACAGCCATCCTCCTGCCTCTGCCTCCCAAGTGCTGGGATTACAGGAGTGAGCCACCATGCCCGGCACTGCGGTATGTGGTACTGTTTGCTGCTGGGCATGAGTCTCCACACCCAGTATAGTATGTGGTTACCGGGGCTCGAACCCGGGTCCTTGTGCTTGCAAGACAGGCACCAGAACCACTGAGCTAACTCCCCGGCCCATCAATAAAGCTTCTTAATTCTAGCAGGATATAAACATTCAAAGAATGCAGAATATCAGGACTCATTTAAGAAGTTCCAGGGAAACCAAAGACAACACTTTAGACAAGAAATGGCATCAGAAGAAAATTTCACTGCAACATACAACAAACACAGCTTAATTACCAAGAAATCAAAAGGCTTCTTTATCTCTTTACTTAGTATATCACACTGGTTTCCTATACCAACAACAAAACATAGAAGGGATACTAAGAGATTTAAAACTGTAAAGAGAGCAGAGGCCAGCCATAGTTTTATATGTGGTTAAGATTTTTTAATGATATGACTGGAACTTTAAAATAATTGCGATTCATATAGTAAGGTTCTTACTGAAAAAGTTAGACAACATATATGAACAGATGGGTGATGTGATCACAGAGATGGAAAACTACAAGAGAATCATAAAGAAATTTCAGAAATAAAAAATAAAACACTACAACGAAAATTAAGATTGTGACTACATCAATCAAGTAATCTTAAAAAATGTCCACATAAACTTCCAAAACAGCAAAGAGGTAAAGAGAAAGCTGGAAAAAATGTTCAAGAACTAGAAACAAATTACAAAAGCTTTAACAAACATGTAATAAGAATAACATAAAAGGAGAAAGGGAATAATAATAGTATTGCATGTTAGTATTGAATACTATTAATATATTCATTCATATTAATATTTTCATTACAATGAATATTAGTATTCAATACTATTGAATAATAGTATTAAAATAATAATAATAGCTGAATGTATTCCCAAATTATTGACATGACCAAACTTAACAGAAAATCTTAAGTAGAATTTTTTAAAATGTATACCTAGACAGATATATTATATTCAAATTTCAGAAAATTGTAGACAGAAAAGATTGAAAGAAGGGGGGCACATCACTTACAGAGAAACTAAAAAAGGATCAAAGATCAAAATATTAAATAAGGAACAACCTGGGCCGGGGAGTTAGCTCAGTGGTTCCGACGCCTGTCTTGCAAGCGCAAGGACCCGGGTTCCATCCCTGGTAACCGCATACCATACTGGGTGTGGAGACTCACGCCCAGCAGCAACCAGTACCACATACCACAATGCCGGCCGTGGTGGCTCACACCTATAATCCCAGCACTCGGGAGGCAGAGGCAGGAGGATTGCTGTGATGTGAGTTTGAGGCTGAGCTCAGGGCCAGCCTGAACCACAAAGCGAGACCCTGTCTCAAAAAACCTAAAAATAAATAAATAAATAAATAAATAAATAAATAAGGAACAACCTGCTGCGAGATAAATAGGCACACATGAAATCATAGGCATACACGACTTCCTGAAAGGAATCCCAGTTGCAGAAGAAATAACATAACAAATCAACAAGTGGGTTTATAAAAAAGCTTCTGTACAGCAGTGAAACAACCAACAGAGTGAAAAGATAACCTATAATACTGGGAAAACTTGGAAATAGGATTAATGTGTAGAATATTCAAAGAATACAAAAAAAATTAGACTTCCCAAAATAAAAGATCTCGTCAAAAAATGGCCAATTGAAATGAATGGTCTTTTCTGAAAAGAAGTGCAATTAGTCAATAAATACTGAAAAAATGTGCAATATTCCTGGTTATCAAAAAAATACAAATCACAACAGTACTGAAATTCCGTCTTGCTACAGAAAAATGGCTACCAAGCATGCTTTTAGTGTTTTCATTAATACCTACTTCTATTACATTAAAATAAATAGTTTAAAAGTAAGAAAAAAGTTCAACCCAACTCATACACTGAATTCTCATGTCCATTCACAAAGTCTGGGTACCTTAAGAGCTAAAGAATTAAAGTAAATGCCTTTTTTACTGGTGAGTGACAAAAAAAGGAGGAGGGCTCAATCACGAATGCTGGTGAGGCTGTGGGGAGAAAACAGCTCTTCCACATTGCTGGCTGAAATGTAATCTAATCCAACTACTGTGGAAATCAGTATGGAGATTCTTGGAAAAGTAAAAATAGAAAATCGTTTTGACCCAGCCATTTCCCTACTAGTTGTGTTCTTAAAAGAGTTAAAAATACCATATTACAGCAATACATGTATACTCATGTTCATAACAGCACAATTCAAAATAGCTAAATCTTGGAAGCAGCATATGTGTTCATCAATAGATGAATGGATAAGGAAAATGTATACATAATGTAGTACTAATATGCTATATAGAAGGATAAATTTGAGTCATTTGTAGGAAAATTGATGTATATTATGTGAAATAGATCAGACACATAAGCTTAAATATTGTATGGTTTCTTTTACATGAGAAACCTAAAGTACAATAAATTAAAGAGCAGAGTAAAAGATAATAGGAAACAGTGATAAATCTTTGCAAATGGGACTAAGAGATTAAGGGAAGGTGAGAGGACACAAAGGGCTGAGATATAAAAATAATTGAGATGTGTCAGTACATATAGCAACTACCACAATGAATATATTGATTATATACCACAAACATGAAGCAAAAAAAACTGGAAAAATGATTATTTAAAAATTTTTTAATTATCAAATTATTTGTCTTCCAAATCAAACAAATATAAAAGTTCAAGTAATTGTATATCACAACATACCGTTGTTGCAAAGCAAAGCAGTTTAGTGTTACAGCCAAGTGTTATAGCTATGTGTAACAGATACAGCAATTTGAAAATTCAAAAATCTGAAAGTTACTCAAAGAGATGGAATAAAAACCTTTTATTAGCTGTCTGTCTTATAAGAGTTTGCTCACTCCAAATTCTGAATGCTGACTTGCAGCTGGAGTCCATTTATATACAGTTGGAGAAAGGAAGTTGAAAGGAACTTTTTAGGGTGGAGATGTAGCTAGAACCTGAAAATGGAAACATCAGGTACTAAGTTTCATTGTTTGAACAAAACACTTTCCATACATTGAACCTCACAAACAGTCAAGGAGCATTTTGATTCATTGAGGGAGAACACTCGACAGCTCAAATGGTTACATTTCTGGTTACAAAACATCTTATGGGGAAAAAAAACCATGGGAGCAAGGCAAACGTCTGTCCTATTATACTTCTTCATGTCTTCATTAATACTAGAATTTATTACAGATGCACAAGGTTTATTCAACATTCAAAAATCAATTAATATAATAACATCAAAAGATTAAAGGAGAAAAATGATATACTCCAATCTGTGAGGACAGAAAAACTATGTGACAAAATTCAACATCCACTTAAAACATCTCAGAAACTAGGAATAGTGGTGTAACTGGCTAGAAGTGTGTGACGTACAAAAATTCACATATTGAAACCATAAACCCCAGTGTGACAGTATTTGGAAATGAGAACTTTTACAAGAAACTAGGTTCAAATAAGGTCATGAGGATGGAACACTTACACTGTGCGAAAAACTGTATCCTCATAAAAAGACTCACCACAGAGACTGCTCTGTCTCTCTGTCTCTGTCTGTCTCTGTCTCTCTCTCTCTCTCTTTCTGTCTTTTCTGACATTATGCACAGACTGAAGAAAGACTCTGTGGGAAGGGAACAATAAACATAGCATAATGCAGGACTTTCCAGGAACCAGTTTTGTCAACACCTTAATTTTTGGACATTCCAGCTTCCAGAACTATGATAAATGAATGTCGATTATTGGAGTCACCCAGTGTGTAGTATTTTTTAACAGCAGCCTAAATAGACTAGGACTGAAGTAGCTTTTAAACTTAATTAAAAATCTACCCCAAAATGCCTACAGCTTACATCATAGAGGTGAGAAACTAGATCCTCTCTTGCTAGGATCAGGAACAAAGCATAGATGTTCGCTTTCATCAGTCCTACTCAACATCATAATGGAAGTCCTATCTAATGCAGTAGAACAAGAAAATAAAAGGTACATACGAGGAGGGGGGAGGAATAAAACGTTTGGTCTCACTTTACATTATAATCTGTGTAAAAAAATCTCTTCAAATTTGCTTTATTTGCTCCCAGGGAACTGCTGTGGCATACAAGAAAAGAAAATTGCCACAGCCCTTTACTCCTCTCAGTGGGAGATCGAACTCCAGTGTGTTAGAGGTCAAAAGGAAGGCAGCACCTGTCTCTGAACATCCTGATCTCCAAGTAGCTGAGCACAACTCTGATAGGGGACAGACACACTCTGGGACTCAGCACTGTTTTTCAATCACCTTTCTCAGATCCAGAAGTGCAGTTTGCTGTAGGCTTTGGTGTATTGCTAAAGTTGAGCTCCACTCTGTAATGTCAAATTACACTTGCTTGATAAGACTTCTCTTGAGGAAAGGTATGTATGTGTGTGTGTACATGAGTGCGTGTGTTTTCATGATAAGACTTTAGCTAACTCCTCACCCAATGGGGAAAAGAAAAAGAGACCTGAATGACAAACAGAAAGGACTAGAGCAAAATAAGGGTACAATAAGTGTGAGTTGTGTACAGGAAGACCAGCATAGCATTTTTAAAAAATTAACTTGAAAGATAGTAAGATGAAGCCACAACTATTTAAATTACTGTAAGCCTAGGGAGGTAGATGTAGATCAGTAGTAGAGTGTGTGCCTAGCATTCACAAGGCTCTGGATTCAATCCTCAGCACTGAAAAATAACCTGCAAATAATTTCACAAGGGAAGATAAGAGGTATGGGGGGGCCGGGGAGTTAGCTCAGTGGTTCCGGCGCCTGTCTTGCAAGCGCAAGGACCCGGGTTCTATTCCCCGGTAACCACATAACAATACTGGGTGTGGAGACTCACCCCAGCAGCAACCAGTACCACATACCACAGTGCCGGGCGTGGTGGCTCACGCCTGTAATCCCAGCACTTGGGAGGCAGAGGCAGGAGGATTGTGATGTGAGTTTGAGGCTGAGCTGAGGGCCAGCCTGAACTACAAAGCGAGACCCTGTCTCAAAAAACCTTAAAAAAAAAAGAGGTATGGGGGACATAAAGAAAGGGCATGAAGAGGCATACTGAAGCTAGTTTAAAATGTGCATATTCTATAGCTATGTATAGTGCTGAAAAATTTTACATATGTGGGAAGTAATACAGTCCACTTT
>PVIR01039935.1:0-13607 GCA_004026965.1 Petromus typicus
TCTCTCTCTCTCTCTCAATAAAAGTTTATTACTCAAACATCTGTCGGTTGTTCCTAAAATTTATTCTTAGATTTTGGAGAACATGAGCTTGCATTTTAAGAGGAGAGGCAGGCCTTACACTCCTGTATCAAGACATGCAAGAACAATTTAACCTCTCCTTTTCCTATCTTTATTCCTTTTCTTTCTTTCTCTTGCCTAATTGCTATGGCTAATATTTCCAGAATTAAATTGAAAAGAAGTGGTGTGAGACGATATCCTTGTCTTGTTCCTGATCTTAGTGTGAAAGGTTTCAATTTTTGACCATTTAGTATGATGCTGACTGATGGTTTCTCATAGATAGCTTTTATTGGTTTGACATAGAGACCATCTATTTCAATCTTCTGTAGGGCTTTGCACATAAATGGGTGTTGTATTTTGTCAAATGTTTCTGCATCAAATGAGATGACCATTGCTCTACAAGGTGTATACACACAGGAATTAAGATTCATTTTACAGTGACATATGTGCACCCAGGTATATAGCAGCTCAGTTTGTGATTTGCTAAGTCTTGGAAACAACCCAAATGTCCATCAACTGGAGACTAGATAAAGAAGATGTGGTTCTTTTATAGAATGGAGTATTACTCTGCCACTGAAATCGATAAGATTGAGTCATCCATACTTAGATATACCTTGAGGACATCCTCATAAGTGAAATAAACAGATAAATGATGTGTAAATATTGTATCTTTTCTCTGTTATGAGAAAATGAAGTTGTAAATGAGTTATAGTATGTATAGTTGATGTTGTGAAGTAGAAAATATTTAAAAGGAAAGAGTGTAAGGGTAAATAACGAGGGGAAAATGAATGTTGTAATAGTAAAGAACAAAGAAAACAAAGACTACATATATGGGGTTGTAGGGGAAGGCAGAAATGAGAATCAAGTCATGTCATGTTCTGGTACAAACTCTCAATGTTGAATGAGATTATCATGTATTGTTAAAGTACCAATAAAGATAATTTTTTTAAAAAGATGTACAAGGAAAATAGAAATGAGTGAAATGGAATTTGCAATTTTTGTTTTTTGAGAAATCTCCATACTGATTGCTATACTGCTTGTTCTAGTCTAATTTCCAAACAACGTAGAAGGGTTCTTTTTTTCTGACAGATGCAGCCATGTCTGTTATATCTTTATTTCTTGAGAGTACCCATTCTTACTGGAATAAAATAAAATATTTTGTTTTAACTTGAATGAAATCAAGATTTTTTTTAAAAAGCTAATGTAAAAAATACTATTATTAAAAAAATAGAATACAAGTAGTTATCCCGTTTTTCTAAAGAAATTTCTTCTGCATTGTTTCCAATCATCTACTGAAAGCATCTCCATATCATAGCTTCAATATTTTCTGTTATGTTTGACAACTTAAATGAAAGTTTTTACATTTCATGAGATGAAAAGTGATTATTTTGTCATATTAATTTTATGTAGTTATTAACATATTTATAAGTAATAGCAACATCAGTCTAATGCTAGTCAAATATATCATATATATGCATATGATTTATAAATCATATGTATATATATACAAATATAATCAAGATATATATATATATATATAAATATATATATCTTTATTTTAATCAATTCCTATAGCAAACATCAGAGGTAGATACAATAATTCTTTATTTTAAAGGTTGATTTAAAGAGTGAGAATTATAACTCAACATCACAAAATGCATAAATGGAGGAAGGAATGTGCCATGTTGATATAAACAAAATACAAAAATCATTTATTTGTACTGGTAAACTATTAGAGTCTGCTTCAATGTTTATTATACAAATGTTTATCACAGTTTACATATAATGACATACCAAATAAACCTGCATTAACTGCATAAGATAATTACTTTTTGTTGCATAAAGCATAGGCTTGAAAGAAACAATAGACACCATTTTATAAATTAAAATTATTTGAAATGCAAAGGAAAGACAAAGCTATCATAATTGTGAATGCTAGGAGAATTAAACTGAACATTTGCCTTACTGAAGAAAAGAAAGTAAAAGCTGAGTAAGTAAGCTGTCTAAATTAATAATACTGTGATCATGAAAAAATGCTATGAGATTTAATAAGTTTAAATTTGTAAAAATATTATATAAATATAATATAAAATATACCAGTAGAACAAAGATAAAGTGGAAAACTAGTTTTCACAAAAATTAGATTTTACATTAGTCCTTGGTATCAAATTCACAGCCACAATTGACATTTATAAATCTTTCAGGCCCATCATCTTTTATTTTAAATAGATAAAACTATTGCCATTAAAATTCACAAAATTAACAAGAATATATTAAAAAATCACATGCAACAATGAAGAGTTAAGTACACAATGCTTTTAGAATAGAAACATTTGCATATAGAACAGAACATGTTCAATTGAACATGTTTCTGGTATTAATTTGAATAACTCTGCTCTGCAGAATGAGTGATCGACTGCGGAAGCGATTGCAGTTTCTTGTCCTGGTAACTATTTCCTTAATGAATTCCTCTATTCATCTCAAGTCCTTTTGCCAGGTCAGTGTGCACGTGAGTGGTTTTCCCTAGAGTCACAGTCTTTATTGCCTTCTCAAATAAATCAATTCATTTTAGTCAGTAAATGCATGAAATTTATAGTTTAAATTAACTCCAGTAAATTTAGAGTAAACTGTTTCTTCCTCTGCTATTACACAAAAAAACATTGCGTGCTTTTGCTTAAGATGTGTAAAAAGAGCAGAGTCAAATGTCCAAAGCTGAATTTAGCTTTTCATCAACGTGATCTGGTTTGTTTGGGAAAACATACTCATTCCTCAGTATAAAATATTACTCAGTGTATGTAAAATGTTCACTTTGCAGAAATATCACCTTGATAAAATATGGCCTTTAATATTTTTCAATTTTCTTTGTTGTTAAATAAAAGAGGGAAATAATGAATGGATCTTCATTTAGGGTACCTGAGTGCATTATTGAGCTAATTTATGTAAAGTGCTTAGAAAAGTGCCAAATGTATGTTAAAAATAGGGTTCTCTTTATTCTTCAGGGTGGGTTCAGTCTTTGTGCTGTACTACAGCTCTTTGATTTAATCTTGTACCTCTTTCTCTGCTGCACTTTATTCTGGCACATGTTTCTTTATGAATTAGAGTGGCAGGCTCTGCTAGGCGCTTAAAAGGCCCAAGCAAATAAGATCTACAATGTCCAAACCAAATTCACACTGAGAAAGGGCAGATTAAATTTCTTAGATATACAGACTCTGTTGATTCCCAGCACTTCCACCAATAGTTTTTATGCTTCAAATATTTCTTCACTTCCACAATTTGTTTTCTAGAGCAATGACTTAAAATATAGGTATAGAATTTTTATTAAGAATATAATTTTGGCTGGGATTCTTAGTGATTTCACAAAATATAAAAGAATAATCATACAAAATTAACCATCACAGAAATGATAAATGAGATATTGAAATGCAACAACTTCTTTTACATTTAACTGCATTTCATATTTGTACGAGGAAACAACAAAAATAGTCATTATAATTACTCTGAAAGCAAAGATTATTTTATAAAACTAGTAACCATATAATTGTCTGTCACTCTGTCCCTCAGTTCACATATCTGCATAACTAGAGATTTAATAATATTCACTTTAAAGCTTATAGTGATGTGTATCAGTTAATTTTAACTGTCAGCTGAATTGGATTTAAACCCTTCCACAGAGGGGACAGGATCATGAGGACATGACACTTTCAAGTGCGTCGTACTCCTCACATTCATACTTGAATTCATTCTTAGAAGTTAAGGTCAGTTCAAGGAATCGATCCCAGCGTGTTGTCATTGAAGGACACAGCTCCTCCATGACTTCTTCCTGTGCTATGCCTCCTGCTCCAGAGGAAGTAAGCACTTTTATTCTGTGTGTCACACTCTTGCAACTGTAATGTTACTGTCTTGGGCCAGACAAGTATAGTCTAATACATTTCAAATTGTGACACAATTAGACCCTACAACTATGAGTAATGGACCTTGAATATTTTGCCCCAGTAAAGGGAAAGCTGACAAGTTTATGATGAAATGTTCTAATTCCTGTAAGACCTTTGATCTTTGTGGTATATTTTAAGGAAAAACACATTTGCTGTTATTAATGATGTTATTTTATTGATTATGATGATGCTGATTATGAAAATTATATACAGATTAAGTTTCTTTCAATCTACTTCCTTTATTTTTGCATTTTCTTCTGTACTTTTTTCTCTGCTAAAAGGGAAGAATATTTCCCTTATATATGAAATTATTAAAGAAATTTGATGGTAGTGCTTTTTATTTCTCAGATTTAAACTACTAATAAAGTACATGCCTGAACAATATTTGCTCCATATTTTCTATTTTCCTTCTTTTGCAAAGAAAGAGAAAAATTACTTATTCAATAAGAGATCTTAGGTTCTTAGCATATTAAATGCTATGTATAGATGACATTTTTCCAGCCTGACCAGCTCAAATAACATGAATCAGAATCTTCAAAATTTCTTCAATTTTCATGTACAAATAAATTTTGACACACATGTTAAAATGGAGATTATTATTTCTTGGTCATGTATAGGTTGAAAGTTACATGTATGGAATCTAGCTCACTTTATTTATGATGCTGTTGAGTATTTTCAGTAGGAAAAACAGAACAGATAGATTCTATCTCTGCACATTTAGTGTCTCAAACTATTCTTAAGTAATCAGATTCAACTTTCAAGGAATCTATTCTTATCCTCCCTTCATTAAAAATAGTATATCTCCTCTGAATTTCAAATATTTTGTCCCAGTGATTCTCATTTACCTTCTAATAAAGTCAATCCACGTTCCTTCTCAGAACCTTTATTCATCCATAGTGCTCACTATGACCAGAAAAATGTTCTTTGTACAGTTCTCCTATCCTTAAATGTTTGACTGTCTCATATTTATGTCTCAAATTAAGGGACCCCTCTTCCAAACTCCTTTAAGAATGTCTGAAGGAAATCATTGCCACCCACTTGTCAAATTCTGTCTTTAGGAGAAACTTTAGATCAGCCCTTTCTGTTTTTTAAGGGAGGCTGGGTAGGGAAATTAGACAATCATAAAGGCCTCTCTGTTTTCATTTCTTCAGATACTACTTAATGAAATTAGGCACTTTAAATAATCCACATGAATTTATTTTGATGCTTTAACTATCACTGTATAGTTAGATTTGTAAAAGTAAATATATATGTATTAAGAAGAATACTCTGAAGAATTTTAGAGCTCAGATCTAGAATGAATTAGGTGTCCCCAGATCTACTCTCCTCTGCTCAGTTTGTAGAATGTCCTGTAGATGCTTGAACTCTGTGCTATCTTCTGCTCCTAAAATAATTGGACCTACCTGAGCCAAGAGTCTTCTGTAGTAGGTATTTCTGCTGTGTTATTATGTGGGAGGATGATGTTGGAGATCATTATAATGTTTTGTTCTGCAAAAATTTAGAAGTGTCATATCTTTAAGAATGACATTTAATCTTTATTTAATTTATTTATTTATTTATGTGTTTATTTATTTTGAGACAGGGTCTCACTTTGTAGTTCAGGCTGGCCCTGAGCTCAGCCTCAAACTCACATCACAGCAATCCTCCTGCCTCTCCCTTCCGAGTGCTGGGATTATAGGCATGAGCCACCACACCTGGCACTGTGGTATGTGGTACTGGTTGCTGCTGGGGTGATTCTCCGTGCCCAGTATTGTTATGTGGTGACCGGGGAATCAAACCTAGGCCCTTGTGCTTGCAAGACAGGCGCTGGAACCACTGAGCTAACTCCCCGGCCCCAAGAATGATATTTAAAAAACAGTTTCAGGACAGAGATTTAGCTCAGTGGTTCTTGAACCTGCCTTACAAGTGCATAGGCTTGATTCTATCCTCATGCAGAATTGCTGGGTTTGGTTACTCACGCCCATTAGCAATCAGTACCATGTACCATAATGCCAGGTATGGTGGTTCACATCTGTAATCCCAGAACTTGAGAGGCAGAGGCAGGAGGATTGCTGTGAGTCCAATGCTGACCCAGAGATCCTGTCTAAAAAAAATAAATAAATAAAAAAAAATAAGAATCTGTGTTTGGTTGAAAAGCAGAACTAAGCACTAAGTATCTATGTGCAGTGTGTTGACATAATCAATACCAATGGATAATGCTATAAGATTAGCAAATTGTACTTTCACCACATCCCATTTAATTTTCATGTTTACTCTGTAAAAGTTGAGGAATACTGGCCTGACAATATGTTACCACAAGCTCAGCCAGGTGGTGACTCCAACTGCAACTTCTTTCTAAACGTGGCTTTCTAACCGAAGCAGATCAGCATCATAAATGGTGTATGGTGACTTTTTTAGCAAATTCCCTTGCTCCACAAGGTACACAAGAAATAATTTGGTTCCACATGGCAAGGCCAGTGATATACCATTACAACTCTAACTTGTATATGTTCAATGGCTGGTTTATTGCTCTATTTATTTCATAGGGATCTTGATTATCTTTGTCTTCCACCAGGTACTACATTGGTCCTTTACATTGATATTATGCTGAATACACCAAGTGAACAGGAGTAATACCTACTCTGGGTTTGCACATAAAACTTCTTCCAACCAGAGAATAAAAAATACATACAACTAAAACTGAAAGTCCTTGAACTACTAGGAGTACAGAGGTGTGGTGCATGAAAAGCTCTTGTTTCTGAAATGAGGCTTACATGGTTGCATCTGGCTCTTCCTGTAACCAAAAGAGAGTCTCAGTGCCTAATAGGCCTATTTGGATTTGGGAGGAAGCACATTCCTCATATGGGGGAGTTAACCATGTTCACGTGCTGAGGTATTCAGAAACTCTAGCCTTGAATGGGGCCATCATATGGGAAGGCTCTGCAAAAGGTCTTGGCTGCTGTGCAGGTTCCTCTGGTGTTTCGGTTGTATAATCCTGCAGGTCAACTGACTATATAAGGCGTTCATAACAAACAGAGTTGCTACTTTAGCTAGGGTTTTATCATAGTTGAGGCTTTAGGATATTTTTAAAGACAGGGTCTCACTTTTTTGTAGTTCAGGCTGGCTCTGAACTCAGCCTTGAACTCATAGGAATCCTCCTGTCTCTGCCTCCCGATGGCTGGGGTTACAGATGTGAGCCACCATGTCTAGCATTATGTTATGTGGTTCTGATTGCTGGTGCATGTGAGTATCTATGTTCAGTATTGATGTATGTGGTTACTGGAGATTGAAACTGGGTCCTTGCGCTTGCAAGGCAGAAGCCAGAACCACTGAGCTAAATTCCTGGCCCAAGGCTTTAGGATTTTGAGTCAAGGTTGTTCTATCATCTTTGAATGTCTACTCTTAGTTTGTAATTGAGCATTAAAAAAACTGAACCCTTGGTCATGTTATACCAAGTACCTTTATTTTCAATGGATGTAAATTATAAATAATTAACAGAGAAAGAAATGACTAGGGCCTGCATTTTAGATTTTTCCTTTATCACCATGCTTCAAGGTACTTTGCAGAGTGTTGCATCTTGGAGGATAGTGATAAAGGAAAATCTTCCCAGCAAGCAGAACTCCACGGAGTATACCTGGTCATACAATTTTCTTGGAAGAAAAAGGTGTGATAGATGAAACAGCATATCAACTCATGAGCTTGCTAAATGGTCTGAGGATTTGGGAGAAGTCTGACTAGGATCTTCCAGGTAGTCCTGTCATCTGCATATAATGAAAATTTAACATTTTGTTTCTTTTCTTATTCCTTTTATTTCTTACTTTTGTCTAATTGTTAGCTAACATTTAAGTCTTCTTCTGGGAGATCATTCATGGTATGCCTGTGACTGCCTCAATGTTCTTTTTCAATGTTTCTTTTTCATTCTGCTTTTTTAGTAGGTATATTTTATATAAATATCATGATCACACTCAACATTAACAATTGGTACCAGTATATGACAGAACTTGATTCTCATTTTTCCCATTCCCCTGTCCATCTTACAGCCCCCCTTCTCCTATATACCTAAGTTTTTTTTCACTTTTGTTATCATCAAAACTTTTTCTTTCATTATATATATATATATATATATATATATATAATGAAAGAAAAAATTTATATATAATATATATATAATGAAAGAAAATATATATATAAAATATATATATAATTTATAAATTTATATATATATATATATATACACACACACACATATATTTACTTTGAAGAAAAGCCAGAAGTTGAAAAATGTTACATCTCTTAGCTAAAAATGTTATATCCAGTAATTTACACACAGACTCTGAAGACACACCATAATGGATGTAGACACACCATGATTTTATGAGCTATCTTCCAATTGGATGATGATGAGCAACAGTGTCCACTGTACTTTTTTTATCACATCATAAATACAATTACAAGTGAAACTTCCAATACTGCCTCAGAAAGTGGCAAGTATAATGGAATACTTATATTTGAAGTAAGAAAGTTTGTTGAGAGGATTAATAACAATTTATCTTTACTGTGATGCATATTTTTAAATTTTAAACACTCTTATAGTGTGACCAAAGTGTGTGTTTATTTGTGTTTGTGTATTAACAGTACTATGGATTCAATCTAGAACCTTGATGTAGCCCGATTTTAGTTACCATCCCAACCTATTTATTTAGGTTTTTTTTTTCTTTTGAAGTGGGTCTTGTTACATTTCCAAATTATCTCCAAGCTAGCATGAAAGTTGAGATCTCCCATCCTCAAACTTAAGAATGCTGATATCAAAGGCATTTATGACCATGTTTAAATATATATTTAAGTTATTTACTCTAAAAGGTCATTTTGATGGAACTATGCTTTTAGCATTATATTGCCTGATATTTGAAGATGATAAATAAAATAATTTATACTTATGAGGTACCAAATTTCAGGAGATACGAGTATATCTGAGGACATGTAAGGACACAACTCTGCTCACAGGGACAAGTACAGAAGGGCCCACGTTACAAGAATGACAATATTCTCAACCATGCATGTGCAGCATAACTAAGGCCATTTGGCTGGTATTTTGTCTCCCCACATCCCAATAAGAAGATGAGACACTATAACCTCGGTGAGGCAGAGAACAGTCAGCTTTGGGAAGCTGTGCTTGCTGTGAATTGTTTAGTAGCTGTTTTTGCTGAAGGAATAAAGAGACATGCAGGTTGTGATCTTTGGAGCTCTGACACTAACTCTCTGACTCTGATGCTGCACCTGTTCTGATGGCTGGCTCTGTGTCTTGTTTTTGTTGGAGAATTAATTCGTGCACTCTGTCACCAAGGACTCTCAGACTAAACAGACCCTTCTCAGATTCCCCTGGGGAAGCTTGGACAACAACACATTATGAAAAATTATTAAAAAAATAAAACAAAGCCAGTATTGATTTCTAAATTGTTTTATTAAATTTTTCTATACTTAATGCAATTATATGCTATTGCACAATTTTTCTGTTAAAACGATAAATCTGCTAGGTAAGCAGTTTTTTCTTAATTTTATTCTACTACTAAATTCGTTCACAAAAATTTTAAGTTCCTACCAATTTAATTTGAAGCATAAGATGATTTCTGAGATTAGAAGGATGCCTGAAATTCCATCAGGATATTAAAAAAAAATAGTGGAGATTGTGAGGTGGTTTATTCCCCATCACTTTTCCCATTGGTATTTACTATCTAAGACTGAATTGTTTTTAGCACTATCAAACTATAATTTATACTGTCTTGGAGATAAATTTTCTTTGTTGACTGAGGCATTTTTCTACAGTAGTATGTAGAAATAATTTTTGGTAACAATCATCATGTCATCTGCCAGAACTTTAAATGATTTCATATTTTTTTCTAGTACTAAATGGCACATTTTTACTCCTCACTTTTACATTACTGTCCAAACATCTGGCTACTCATATTTTTAAAAGAATCACTTTTTATACTGACATTTCATTAAAGCAACAGAATTTCCTAAGAAATTAGATAAGCACAACTAAACTCAAACTTTCGTTATAAACTATATAGCTGTGACGTAGTTCTTTGCTTTTTGTTTTTGTTTTCATTTAATTTTTTGAGACAGGATCTGGTTTTTTAGTTCAGAGTGGTCGTAGTATGTACCCCTGGCTGACCTCGAACTCTTGGCAATCATTCTACCTCAACTTCCCAGTTATGCTTGGACTGTAGGCATCTGCAACCGTGCCCTGCTTCTTCTGCATCTTAGAAAGTTGTAAGAGGATTTAAATTACACTAGGAACTGAATTAACTTTAGGAAAAATAAAATAATTATCTCAGCAAATTAATAAAGAAAGTGTTTTAGTTTACTTTTGTCTCTATGTATGTAAGCCATGTCAGAATGAACAAAATGAAGCTTATTGTACAATTTAAAAAATAATGTGGTTAACGATGCAGTAGAAAAATACTTTCAGATTATGTTAATTGAATGGAATGAATAATGAATATGTAAAATTCAAAGTCATTTTCTAATGAATAAGAAATATATACACTAATCAAATCATATTTATCTTTGTATTAAATCTACACCATGCTTCTGTAGAGAAAAACACTAATATATTTTCTTCAACCGTAACAAAATTCATGGCTGATACCTAATTACAAATGACATTAACAAGAAGAAAAATACCCAACAATTTTAGTTATATTTTCATGATGCTTCTACTTTTCCTCAAGTATTAAAGTGCCATATTTTGGAGTAGTAGATTATATCAATCAGTTTTCTCATTCCTGCAACAAAGTGTTAGCAAAACACAGTTCTAGAGAGGAAATGTTATTTAAATTGGTTATGGTTTGTAATTAGATGTCTCCCCAAAGCCTCACGTGGATGAAGTGGGACTTTCTTTCTCAGAGGCAGATGAATCTGGATTGGGTGGTGCTACTACTAAATCATGACACAGTGTGATCAGTTGGCACTGCCCTAATTCTAGTAGTTGGAATAAGATAAAAAGACAGAAAGATACTGGTCAACTCTCTCGATACCTTGACCCCCTGGAGTCTACCACGCTGTTTCTGACTTGTCATGCCTGTTTGTCATATCTGTCTGGGAGTGGGCAAATGACAAACTAAAACCTCTAAGAACTATAAGCTAAATAAACCTCTTTCCCTTTAACTTTGGGTGTTGATGTTGAGTATTTTGTCTCATCACTGAGGGAAAAGTAACTAACGCAGACTGTAATCCAAGAAGTTTCACTCTATAGTTTCCTGGATCCTAAGCAAAAAAATCAGAAGAAAAGTGGATGGTGGAGCTAAGTTCCTGTCTGCATAGTGTCTGTGAAACAGCCCCGCACAGGGAAGGGATGCCTGAGCTATTTTCTCCGAAGGTCATGTCCTTAAATGTCCAAGCTGGCACTACGTCTTACTTGGATATTCAACTGTGAACATCCATGGACTAGTCCAATGTATATGGCACCTGAAAGCCAATTATCTCTCTAGGAATCTCCATGCAGTCAAGTTAACTGGGTTACAAAGATCACATTACACTTCGCTTAGTGAAACATCATATTTCTTATAATTGTACTTTTTGGAAATTCTTCTATCAATCTCAACATGATGCTCATGCTTAATTACATTATTTCCTTAGTTTTGATTTATCTTTGTTCCCCATGTTCATATTTAAGGTAGTTAAGTAAAATATTGTGGTGACTGCTTTCAAGTTTCTAAATTTTACTTATAAATTTTATGTATTAATGAAAGTCTCACAACATAAAATGATTCAAATTTGTTTAATGACTCATTGAAGATACTACTATCTGTTGTTCTTTCTGTGGGAACATTTGAAAGCTATTTTAAACAATCCTACCACAAATTTTGAAATCTTTCATGATAGTGGTCATGATTATAGATCTAAGTGAGTTGAGGAAATAAGACACTTAATCCAGAACCATGTCAGGCATTAAAAGTGAGTAAATATCTTCAAGCCTGTTCAATTTTTTTTTTTATTTTTTCAGTCTGAATTTATAAAATATGTTTTCCCAATAATGGTTTGCATGTATTCTACTATCCCTTTCAGCATGCCACATGCTTCTTTCTGCTTCTGCACTTCGTGCTTTTCCCTTCTTTAAATCATATTTAGTTGTAACATACCTGCTAACATAACGATTACATTGTGATACTGAATCTTTAGTGGTCTTCATAACTAATTTGATGCTACGGTGTCTTCTGAGATATTTTTCGTCCAGCTCTTTCTTTATAATCCCATTTAAATGATAGATGAGGAATCCCAGGAAATTGAAAGCTTTGCACCCTAATCAAGTTATTTTCCAAAGATCCCAGTGCTACAATTCATAGTTAAAGTGATATATAACTTTGTTGGATGACTTTGAGTTCATGGAGCATATTTCTAGCTTCACAACTTTTTCCAAAGAAAAATTTCTGAAAGCTAGATTTTCTTCTCATAGTGAACTCACGAATTGACCTGAATTGCTTCAGTCTAGTACTAAGCCCAATTACAACATTTACTTCTGATTTTATGATAAAGAGTATTATTATTATCAACATATTGTATATGAATAAATTTAGCATTTGGACATTTAAAATTCTGCTACTTCAAAATACACTTTAAGGCTGGGGATTTAGCTCAGTGGTTCTGGTGCTTGTCTTGCAAGTGCAAAGGCCCGGGTTCAATCCCTGGTAACCACATACAGTACAGGGTGTGGAGACTCATGCCCAGCAGCAGTCAGTACCACATACCACCCAGCTGGGCGTGGTGGCTCATGCCTGTAATCCCAGCACTCTGGAGGCAGAGGCAGGATGATTGCTGTGATGAGTGTTTGAGGCTGGCTCAGGGCCATCCTCAACTACAAAGCTAGACCCTGTCTCAAAACAAACAAACAAAAATAAAATAAAGTAAAATAAAATAGACTTTAAAGTATGAGTTTCTTAGTACGTAATATGAGCAAGACCCAACTCAAATGTGTGATATTCACTTCTTTTTATTCCCCAGTAGAATTAGGGCTTTTGAATTCCTCCTAGTTAATTTTCTCATATGGGGTGATTACAGTGTAAACCAGTTTAATAGAATCCCATTCTGAGAAGAAATTATCCACATTTTGCAAATTATAATAAGTGGGCATATTAACCCTTCTTTGCAAAATGGAATGAGAGAAATTGAAAGATAAAGTACTTTGCCTAATGTCACCTAACAAGGTCACTGTGAGTCACATTCCATCACCTTTCACATTAATCATATTGTTGCACTTATCTCTCCCATCTACTGTTCCCAGAGTGTTTAGCTCTGATAAAGCATTTTTAATCTAAGAAATGAACTCAGGCCAAGGTATGCATAAATGATAATGCATGAGGCATTAACAGATGATAGAGGCTGAAAAGTTCAATATTTTATTAGCAGTTTTCATTTATCTAAGAAATGGCAATTTTAAAAATTCAGTGAATACACATATTTTTTTAATGTGACCATTTTTGTTTTTCTTTTATTTTTTTTTTATTTTTTTTATTTATTTATTTATTTATTTTTTTTTTTTTTTGAGACAGGGTCTCGCTTTGTAGTAGAGGCTGGCCCTGAATTTACCATGTAGCCTAGACCAGCCTCAAACTCACAGCAATCCTCCTGCCTCTGCCT
>PVIR01039936.1:0-13627 GCA_004026965.1 Petromus typicus
GGCGTGGTGGCTCATGCCTGTAATCCCAGCACTTGGGAGGCAGAGGCAGGAGGATTGTGATGTGAGTTTGAGGCTGAGCTCAGGGCCAGCCTGAACCACAAAGCGAGACCCTGTCTCAAAAAACCTAAAAAAAAAAAAAACATGAGTAAATGTATGCTGGGACCACTGTCAGCATCCCCTGCACAGTCTGGGATTTCCGCTTTTCCCTGAGACCTCTTATCTAGGAGTTGAGGAAGCACTGGTGTCAACCTGTGTGTTAAGTATCAGAAATGCTCATTTTCTACTGGTCATGATAAGAGATAAGTATGATTTCCATATTTTCTTCCCACAGCCTAAGGGACTGTCGTGCTCATTTCTGGGGTGTACGGACTCTGTTTTGGAGCTCCTGGCTCAGCAGAGGCCTCGAACACTTGGGAGTTCATCAGTGATGACTATTATCTTTCTCGTGTGGGCTTAGTTTCCCGGGCCAGTGGGCACCGAGTTGTGTCCACTGCCACTTGATGCTTAAACTGCCATGATTTTTCATGTCTACAAAATTGTTATATGCCTCTTGAATATCATCTTGCAGTCCTGTCTTGCTTCTCTATAGAGTCTCAAGACCTTTTTACTTTTTACATAGAATTCTAGATGTAAGCCATCCAAAGTCCCACAAAAAAGAAGAGAAGAGAGAGATCATTTTCCAGTGGACCACATCACCAAATTCCAAGGCTACATTTTGCAAAGAGAAGCACATGAGTCATCCTGTGTCCAAGTATGTGCGCAGGATTCATTGGCTTTTAAAAGCTCCAGCTTCCCTCTTTACCTTCCCAGACACAGCAGTTTTCTCCATCAATCTGACAGCCATCTTCCTGGTGGTAGATTATAACGCATATTGAAGCAGGGTAGAGGTAAATATCTAGGTAACAGTCAGCTTTTGAAATTCAAAGTAAGTCAGGCTAAAGCCTCCCAAGTCAGGCTGCTGTTGTCTGGAGAGCAGATTTTCTAAATTCCCTTATCTCCCAATGTCAGGTGAGCTTCCGCCTCTGCACTGTAGCAAGAAAATTCCACATGGAAGGCAAAGGCACAGCCCACCCAGTTTTCTAGCTTGGGGCACAGTAGAAAGAGCAATGGCAAAGAGGAGCAGAAAGAGAGGGGGCAAAGAGGGAGCCTGGAGGATCAATCTCATGCTCACGGGTGGCCAGGAGGAGCGGGGACTGAGAATTTAGGATGTCCAGCCTCTCCAGGTCTAGTGTGGCGTGGGCGGAGCAGGGAGCAGGATGATTGGCAGTGTGGACGCTCAGGGAGAAGCGATCACAGTAGTTCTGTACAGAGAGATGGCCATTGGGGAGTCCAACACAATCACAGCAGGTTCTGAGAGGACTTTTAGTACTAGCTCAACTGGAGGTCAAGTCAGCTGACGCCATTACCAGGTCCTGAAAAATCCAAGAGAAACTAACAGCTCTTGAGCTAGTCTGATTGCAGATTTTAGATACAAAAATGAGCAGGGTAGGTAACATCAATGGCTGAGGAAGATCTGTGAAGAGACCAGGGGAGGGAGAAAAGAATTCACTTTAAAACCAGAGTCTTCCCACAGCCCCAGGAGACTGCACATATCCTTGTCTCCAACATCCGGCAGGCTTGAGGGAAGGAAGGAAGACAGCTGAAAGCCTCAACATTTTCTAACATTATTGCGACGACTAGCTTTAAACTGCATTGGACATTAGTTAATAGTTTTCTCTCCAGCTGGAGGTACATGAGGGAGGAGGATACTGACGCATGGAAGGAGATGGTGCAGGAGAAGGAGTCAGGTTATAGACAAAAATCACCGAATATTTCCATGCCTATGTGGGTTAGAGTGGGTGCCAAACCTGCTACACATAGGATGCAAAGTCATTGTCAACAGCTGAAGGGTTGTGTGAGACTCATTTTGTGTGTCAGTGCTTGTCTAAGTTAGAGGCATTCAAAATAACCTGCCAACACTATAGCAATTACCAATCTGGAGACAGAAAACCTAAGACCCCCCGCCCCCATTAACATAATTAACAGGCCCAGAATTTACTTCAGTTTTAATCCTCCTTATAAACACTGATTCACTGAGGTGGTTCTTGTTTGATACCAAAGGACTTGGGTTTAATTTCTGCTTAATGTTACTGAGTCCCTTTGAAAACTAGCATGTCGTGTTTGTGAAATGAGCCTGCGGTACTCTATTCCTTCTTGCTGACGTAGGCAAGTTAGAAATACCTGACCTCCTGCCGGACAGAGCATTCCGCCTTGTCCGGTGGTGAATGGGGTTAAACCCTATTGCTGGGGGCGAGAAGCTAACGAAGGCCCAGCGCCTGAGCGGATGGACACCCAGAGTCTTGCCGCCATGCCTCTGTCACCATCACTATTAAGATTCTGTAGCCCTTAACGTTTTAGCATAAATTATTCATTAGAATTAGACATAGCTATGGAGTCGTTTTAATGAGCTTTAATGGCAAATAGCCAAAACATCAGGTCTCTCCCTTCACATGTGACCTGAGGGGATTCGCTTCAGATCTGTCTCTCTTCATCTGTAATAAAAATACTGTTAACCCTTGATACCCCTAGCAGGATTACTCCATGGCCTGCAGGTACCATAAATGCTTCCTAAAGGGAGAAAGTGAAACAGAGAAGAGATGTCGAAGAAACTGAAGAGAAATGTAAAAGAAATAATTAGGTTTGTGTGAAGGAGGGACTCTAGTCATGGCAGGAAATTCTTTGACCAGACCCTCCACTGTGAAAGTTACAAATTGTATACCTAGTTCTAGAAAGACAGAGAAGGTAAAATATAATTAGCATTTTCCCTTAAACTTTCAAAACTCAGAATTCCCTTATACACTATATCTATAGTTTAACATTTGCATGTGCAACTGTATTAAAAAACAACTTTCAGAAACACACATAGAAATGTATAAATGCTGGCAGAACAAGTGAATTTAAGAAATAAAAACTTAGAGGTGATTTTTGTGAGAAGCTATAGAATTGCACCAGTAATTAACACGTGGTCCAACTTTTTACGGCCCACCTTGACTCTGCCATATTCCAGGGCTATCATTTATCATTGAAAACATGTGTAGACTGTGCCGTGTTCTATCACTACTTTGTCTAAGCTCCTTCCTAGTAAAAATGTAGAAGGTGGCAAAGTTCATTAACTTCTATGGGCCTGTCAGGGCCCTAGGGTACATTTCCTCTAAAGCACTATTTGGTCCCCAAAAGTTTAAATGAATTTGAATGCTTCTCCAAATACTCAGATTACGTTCTGAAAATGACTTGGGCTCTAGGGAGAATGAGAATGCCTGTCTGACCATATTCGGCCAGACTGAGCTATGGGGTGAACTTAGCAAAAACAGACGTGGAGGCAAAGGTCTGGATGCTCTCTCTCTCTTTTGCTCTTGGTCTCGCTACAGTACTGGCAGAGAGTAAGTGAGCAGAAGTCACTGTGGACAGAAATGAGGGAGATAACAATTTAAAAACACATTTGCTTTCCCAAGCTCAGCACAGCTTTCACAAATGGAACTTCTAGGGCCAGTCAGAGCACTGCAGAGATAGACACTCTTCCAGTTACCAGATGTCTGGCTATATAACTTTTTGGCACTTTCTGCTACGCAGAGGCAGATCTATCGATCAGATCTATAAACATTGTAGTTACCACCTGACAACTGTTCGGTGGATTCAGTCCATGTTCTAGTGGACAGGTGTTTGAATTACCAAAAAAGGGAACTTTACAGGAGCTGCTAATTCATATACTTGTTGGAAGACAAAAAACAAGGCCATGAGTGGGATAGGCATGAAAACAGAAATGGTCCTCCTTCCTGGTGGTCCCTGCCATGGGAACTGTAGGCATCTGGGGAAAGATTTGCCTGCTGTCATGGGGGACTGTGATCAGATGACCTCACCTCCCACTGCCTTGAGTTTAAGATATCCCCAATCCCTTAACTAACTTCTAAACATATTGAAGATTGCAGAGTTCAGCGTTCATGGTTTCTGCTGTAGTTCTGATGGATTTGCCAATTTGACAATCATACACAATTTAGGTTTTGTTTCCAACTCAGAATAAAGACTCTATGAATCACTGTCAATGCTTCTCCAAGGACATTGACAAAAAAGAGCAGCTGCAGTAATGCAGATCCACTAATTTGGGGCATCTCTGAGGACAGTTGTGTCACCTTCTGCACTGCCAGAGACAGAAGCTGAGGCTAATGGCCCATAGATAAGATCCGAGAGATCGCATGAGTGTGCCATCCCTTTAATGGAAAATGAGCATAACTGAAGTTCTAACACTCTATGTCTGCCCTTAGGAGAGGTCCACCGTCAAAAGGAGGATTACTTGTCTCGTCCTGTAACCTGTGGTGCATTTACCAGTAGCACTTTAGAGACCAGAGAGACCTTGCCATTCTTTGGAATATGTGCCTAAAAAGAACAAAGCCTAGTTTCATTTATCTAAGAAATTTTTCCCATTATAAGTTTGTAATTTCATGTGCTGACAAGTTGCAGTCAATAATGTATCTGAGGCTGATAACAACATTGGCCAATGAGCACTTTTCACTTTGGTGGGGTTCCTGTCAGGTGCGGCATTATTAATGGTGACAAATGAGGGAGAAAGCTTTCCCTGTTCACTTCTTTTTTCGATACCAATATTTCCGCTCAACATGAAAGAACTGTTTTTGTTGTTGAGTGTGTGTGAAGAACTAGCATGAGAAAGAAACTCTGAAAAAGGAAATCAAGGCAGCATAAAATGTAAAGTTCTGTTTGATGGAGTGTTTGTCACTGGCTTTCCACAAATACAGCCTACTTAGGATGAAATCCTTTTTTGTTCTATATTTTGGAATAAATACTTTATACTAATGATATTTGCTTTACGATAAAGTTGTATGAAAAAATTATTCCTTACTAATCTGGAAGAATTTCTAAGTGCCTGAGTATCCAGAAATATATCTTTTTGTGTGATAGCTCATAAACTGACCCAGTAATTCTGCCACACTACCAATCAGAGTGACTTTTGTACTTTCCTGAGTTCATGGATAGCATAGCTGATTTCAACCAATTACTCTGCTGGAAGTTGTTGGACAATGAGTGGTGTGCAGAGGCTGAGCCTGAGGAGTGAGCCATGTGCCAAGGCTCATGCTGTTTATTTCACGGCTTCTCTGTGCGAGCAGACTCCAAAGGCCAGAGAGGATAATGATATGAGGTCCAGGGTGTTCAGCACCGCTAGGCAGCATGTTCTAGACATGTTAAGCTAAGCAGCATGTTTTAGACATGTTCAGCTAAGCACACATGTGAATATGGAAGTAAGGAAACAAGAAACATATTCACATATGTCCACAGGGACAGAGAGAGGGACAGAGAATATTTGGGAATGATGATCTTTTTCAAGAAAAATGAAAATGTGTATATGATACATTTTTTAAAAGTGCAAAATGAAATCATTTTATAGAACCTCAAAGGGAAGTAGATGTTTTAAATAGTTTACTAATAGAAAATATTAAAATGTCTGGGCCTGGTGGCTCATGCCTGTAATCCCAGAACTCCAGAGGCAAAAGGATTCCAACAAATTCAAGGATAGCCTGGGCTACATAGTGAGCTCAGGGCCAGTCTGACTACAAAACGAGACCCTATCTCAAAAACCAAAATATTTAAAATATTAAAATGCCCCAACGGAGAGAATAATATAAGTGTCCCCAGGGATCCCTCCCCCCTCTAAGTTATCAGCTCATCATGTGCTACCATCACTACTTCTACCTTTCCCTTTTGCACTATTTTGAATTAAATCACAGTAAATCATTTCATCTCAAAATAGTGCCATACTTCCAAAAAAGGGATTCTGGAAAAATTCATAAAACTGTTACCTCTAAATATTAATGCTATCTCCTTTCTAATCAGTATTCATATGTTTGCAATTACTATTTACATTATTTTTAAAAACAGGGTCTTTCTCTATAGTTCAGGCTGGCCCTGAGCTGGCTATGTAGCCCAAGCAGACCTCAAACTGGCAGTGATCCCTGTACTTTTGCCTCCCGAGTGCTGGGATTACAGGCATGAGTCATCACGCCGGGCATTGTGATATGTGGTATCGCGCATCAAATTTGGGACCTTGTGCCTGCCAGGCAGATGCAAGAACCACTGAGCTAAATCCCCAGCCTGTACTATTTACATTTTTAAAAAGAACTCAGATCATCTGAATGAGAATCTAATTAAGGGCCACACATTGTTGTTGTTTGATGCGTCTCTTTGAATCTATGGGTTGTTATTCAGTCTCTTCTGAACAATTTTTATTGTTTGGTGAAGTAGAGACTGGGTTTTGCCTAGAGACCCTCCCAAAGTCTGCATTTTGTTAGTGTCTTTAAATGAGACCTTGAGCTTGCCAGGCAGATGATGTGTGTCTGAACTACATATCCTTCCCTTTACTAATATCTTTTACCATGTAGCCGACAAATGATAGGTAGATTTGAGGCTTGACCAATTCCAGGCTAGACTTCTGGGCAACACTACTCTACAGGAAGTGGCACATACTTCTGCTAGGAGGTTGTCTCTGCTTAAGATGTTAGCAGCAGCCAAGAGCATCTACTTAAGTCCGTTAGTGTCAAATTCACCATTTAACATGGGGTAGCAAATGTCATTCCTTCTTTACTTCCTGATGAAAAACTTCTCCAGTGAGCAATTTCCTCTCATCGATGTCTGTGCTACGTGGATGTATAATTCACAAACAAAAGGCATGATTCATGTGTGACTTCCCCCTTTTTGTTTACTACCTTTTCTTTAAGGGCTCCTTCTCTTCTGTATTCCAAAGATAAGCAATGATTTTTTTTTCATCATGAAATCATGGATTTAACATATCTGACTTGTTTCCGTCCACTTGATTGATATTCTTGCTGCTGATCAAACTGCTCCATCTCTGGCTAGTCATAAACTATCCAAATTAGCTCCTGGGTCCTTTCAATATAACCCTGCTGTCTTTGGTCATTCCTGCCAATAGTATCATCATTGTATTGTATATTTTCTGACCAGATTTGAAACAAGCCTTTCTCCACAAAGTTCTGGTTCCTTTCATAGTTCAGAGATTTCTGGAGACTGAATTTTTAGACACTAGATATGCTCTCTGTGCATTACTTGATTAATTTTACTTCCTATCCTTTTAGAGGACAGAGCTAAGCTGTGTGTTCACTGTTTGTCTTTCTCTCTTCTTTTCCTGCAGTGCTAAGGTCTACCTGAAAGACCTTACGCATGTGTAGGCGACTGCTCTAAGTCATGTTCCTGGCCACATCCTATTAGTTTTATCTTATGAAATATATACTTCCATCAACATACCTATATAGCATATACAATATATTGTTCAAAACACACAAGTAGAGAAATAACAAGAAAATTCATGTATTCCTCCCTCAGTTTCATAAGCCGATTCATACACATCACATGCACATACACATACATGTACACACAGAGAGATGCACCTGAAGAGACACAAATGTGTGTACAGAAATACAGTTCAATTTTGGAGCTAAGTGTTTCACTTAACTTGAAAATCACAGCTTCCAGTGACAACAAATAAGCAATTCCATCATAGTCTCAGAATAACGAAATCAACATTACCTCTGACTCTGTAGTTTGCTTCACAGTTCTTTGGTCTTTGGGCTGTATATACCAATGGGGCTGTGTGGTCAAATAATAGTATTTTTAAAATCCTCTGTATATGTTTTTTTTTTGAAAACCTGACTGATGTGTACTACCAACTAATCATCCTTCTTTAAATTACCCAGGCATTTTTTTGATAGTACACCTGATAGGAATACTACCAAATAATTACATCTTTTAAAACCAGATGGCATTGGGCCAGGGATTTGGCTCAATGGTTCCAGCACCTCTCTTGCAAGCGCAAGGACCCGGGTTCGATCCCTGGTAACCACATACCATACTGGGCATGGAGACTCACCCCAGCAGCAACCAGTACTACATACCACAGTGCCGGGCGTGGTGGCTCACGCCTGTAATCCCAGCACTCGGGAGGCAGAGGCAGGAGGATTGCTGTGATGTGAGTTTGAGGGTGAGCTCAGGGCCAGCCTGAACCACAAAGTGAGACCCTGTCTCAAAAAACCTAAAAAAAAAAAACCCTAAAAAAAAGAAAAACTAAAAAAAACAAAAAAAAATTAAAAAACAAAAATAAAAACAGGTGACATTAGTTTCTGCACTCACTAATATAACTACAATCACCAACACTGAGCATAGATTTTAATATGTTTACCGACATCTTGTTAAGAAGGATTCCTGTAAGCAGGATCATGGGTGAAAGAATACATGTATATGTAATTTTGCTAGATATTTCCAGTCCTCACCACACCAGATGCTGAACAATTTCTGGTTTGTTTCCACAGTTTCCAGGGCGTCTGCTTCCCAATAGCCTTGTCAGCAGCATAGGTTGTCTAGCTGTTGCACTTTTTTTAATCGATTGGTAGAGAAATCATACCTTTGTATAGTTTCCATCTGCATTTACCTTATTATGAGTAAAGTTGAGTACATTTTCATATGTTAAAGAGCCACTTAAAGGTTCAGGAATTTAGTTTAGTGGTTCCAGTGCCTGCCCTGCAAGCACAACGGCCCTGGTTCAATCCCTGCTAACCACTTCCAACAATGCTGGGCATGGTGACTCACACGTACCAGCAATCAGTACCACATACTACAGTCCCATGAATGGTGGCTCATGCCTATAATCCCAACACTTGGAAGGCAGAGGCAGGAAGATTGCTGGGAGTTCAAGGCTGAGCTCAGGGCCAGCCTGAACTACAAAAGTGATACCTTATCTCAAAAAAAAAAAAAAAAGGCACTCATATTTCTTTTCTTATCTACTGTTGCTTCATATGTATCATACTTCAGTATTTCTCATCTTTTTTGAGCTTTATTTTTAGAAAGTCTTTGTGTCTTAGATATATGGACAAACATATTAACATGTTATCTTTAAGTAAAAAATATTTTTTCAGTATCATTTTTCTATATATTGTGGGTATATGTGCTTAGGTGCATACATCTTATTTTATTCTACATAATCAAATATGTCAATTTTTGGCCTTAGTGATTTTCATTTGTATTTTAGAGATATTTCCTTCCCTCCCAGACTGCAGCGAAGTTCACTTGTGTTTTCTTATACTCTGTGATTTGGTTATTGTCTTTAAATCACTATTCATTTACAATTTGTCCCTGCATATCCTGTGAGGAATGGGCCTGATTTCTTCTTTTGCCATATGGCTATGCAGTTATCCCAGTGTTGCTTCTTAAACAGGCTGTCTCTCCCCTGTCATTTGACACACTGGCTTTTGTCACAATCATATATATTTACTGTAAATGTTCTAGCTGAATGAGTTTATTTCTGGATTTTCTGCCCTTACCATTAATTTACTAATATGCTGCTATTAAAATATTTTACTTATTGAGGGTTTATTTATTTTAATAACCAATAGGTCCAACCCTCTCCCTTTACTTTTCTTTGTTACATTTTAAGCATTGACTGGCTGTTCTTCCAAACGGACAACACTTCTAAACTCAGAACAAAAATCCCAAAAGGCTGATGAAATTATCGATAATTCTTTAAGCTTATAAACTAGCTGAGGGAGAACTGACAACTTAAGGATATTCAATCATCTTATTCAAGTAAATTATATCTCTTTCCATTGTTCATGTTTATTTTGTCTCCTTCTAAAGTATTGCACATTTTTAGTTAGGTTTCCGACACTTCTTCTTTATGCTATACCTAAATATTTTGTTTTCACTGTTTCCATTATTGCTCAATAGTTCCATTATTGCAGATATACCCTTTATATCTGCTGTTTCCTTTGTAAGGCTGACCAGACTAACGCCATCTTAGTCCCTCTCCCTTACCAGGTGTTTACAAGATAAGCAGCTAAACCTCTTAAGATGTTAGCTGTTCAAGTACTTTGGTAGGTCTCCTTTCTCATGATATATTTTTGCATTATGAAAATTGTTATATTTCCATGTTAATTTTATAACCTACTAGTTACAATTTTATAAACTCATACCCTTCGCTTATTTATAGTCTTTTACTGATTCTCTGATCTTTTTATTATCATATACAGTCTTTTTTTTAATTATCTTTATTGGTACATTAAATATACACATCATGATTGCACTCCATAATGGGGATTTGTACCAGTATAAGACACAACTTAATTCTCATTTTTTCCCATAGCCCCACCCACCCTACCACCCCCCCCATATATATAAAATTTGTTTCCTTACTTTTTTGTTACAATCTCAACATTGTTATCATATACAGTCTTATAACCTGCAACTCGAAATAGTCTTACCTCGTCCTCTTCATTCTTGTGCTTGCTTAATTTCACTGGCTAAATAGTAAAGGGCAATTGTCTTCCTCTTCATTATCTATGAATCTGATATCTATCTATCCATCTTGCCATCTATCATCTATTTATATTTATCAGTATCTGTCTATAATACCTGCTGGAGTTTTGTAGTTTGGTTACTTACACTTAAATCTCTGACCCATGCATCTAATTTTAGCTTTTTCCATATAACAGTGTGGATTTCCTAACAACTTCCTTGTTAAATAATGTAGTCAGATTAATGAAACAAGAAAGTATACTATCTTCCTACTTTATTATGTTTTGCGTGGCTCTGTTGACACGGAATCCTGGGAATCTCATTGTCTCCAATCCCTTTACCCTGTCCTCTTTGGCATCTGGTGTTTCTGCCCAGGGTCCACATGAGTTAACCCCAAACATCAGAGACCCTCTGCTGCCAGGAGCTGGGCACTGGGAAGTTGGATCACAGTAGGAGTTGGAAACTGAGCCTCCCAAGCTAAGGTGGTCGAGCTCTTAGAGAAGAGAGAACTGCATGCCAAGACCAGTTCTTAGGAATCCACCAGCTGATGGCAACTGAGTTGCAAATGTTATCTGTTCGGCACTGGCATAGACCAGGAAGCTTCTTTCTTAATATGTAAATATCCACCCAATATTGATTTTGTCTTTTGGTCATCAAGTCTCCAAATATTTATTCTCTGGTTCATTACAGGGGAACTTTCCCACCCACTACTATAGATTATACAAAATATTAATAAATGCCATGATAAGTACATTTTATTATTTAACACTTTTCCATCATTTGTTTCTGTGAGTATATGGATTTATTCCTATTTGCCCTACTCCTCTGCTGCCCATACATACAGTACAAATGTCCTTCAGGGTTGAAATTTTGTTTTCCTCAACTTTGATCTTCTCATAGGCATAACTATATTATTATTGTCCAAACTAAGCCAGTATTTCTCTAAGCCAAAGAATGAAATCACAGACAAAGAAGGAAGTTAAGGGAAGTGTTTATGAGAAGTATAAGACAAAAGAGAGCTCTCAGTTGGGAACACCTCCAAATGGGTGGCCTGCAGACTTTTTGTCCAAAATATTTTCTTGACAAGCAAAGTACTGGAAGTTGTTCAGTGTCCAGTGGTCACCTATCACAAGTGGCTTTGTGGGTTTAAAATAACCAATAGAAAATCAAGATTTCTAATTCAAAAGAAAATCTAGTTGTTCAGTGTAGTTGAATTCCTCAAAGCCTGGCTGTAGGGAGCGGCTATTAATTTAGCCATTCCATTCTTCCTAAGGTGTTTCATTCCTGAGGATAGAATAATAACTACTGGTCCTTCTCTTAACTTCTATCATTTCTCCAATGGTTGGTTTTACTTTTCTGAGTTTAGCAAACTATACAGAACCCTGTATATCTGCTGTTTCCTTTTTTTTTAGACAGGGTCTCACTTTGTGGTTCAGGCTGGCCCCAAGCTCAGCCTCAAACTCACATCACAGCAATCCTCCTACCTCTGCCTCCTGAGTGCTGGGATTACAGGCGTGAGCCACCACACCTGGCACTGTGGTATGTGGTACTGGTTGCTGCTGGGCGCGAGTCTCCACACCCAGTATTGTATGTAGTTACTGGGGAATTGAACCTGGGCCCTTTCGCTTGCAAGACAGGAGCCAGAATCACTGATCTAACTCCCCGGCCCTCTGCTGTTTCCTTTGTAAGGCTGACCAGGCTGACTCCATCTTAGTCCCTCTCCCTTACCAGCTGTTTACAAGATAAGCAGCTAAACCTCTTAGGATATTAGCTGTTCAAGTACTTTGGTTGGATGCAGGTAACTTGAATATTTGTCAGACTATCCTGTTGAGTACATTCCAGGCAATTCCTTATTTTCTATGTCCACTGTAAACTTTCTCATTCTTTCTTCCTACCACTTAGCTCATCATTGCTGCTCTCCCCAGAGCAGAAAGGCTTCTCTCCCATTGACCTCAAGAGACTCATCCCCATTGCTGTCATTGTCACCTCTTATTAAGTGCTTCTACTTCTAAGGCCTCTGTCCCTTGTCCCGACATTCCTCAGAGTTATAATAATTTTACTCAAACTTGGAAGCATAGTGGCTTTATAACCTGTCTTCAGTGTTTTGTTAGAAAAAGATCATTACCAGTTATCAATAGAAACAATGTAAAAAATAAATTTAGAATCTCATTTCTATAAAAGGTGAGATAGATTTTTCATAGTAAATATAGTCTTCGGTTAATGGAGAAGGTTGTTTTAAATATTTGGTTTCTAAAGGACTTTCTAATAATGCCTCAAGTATTTCAATGCATAAGTAAATTGCCAGAAGCTTCTCATTAGACAGCATCCTTGTCGAATGTGTCATCCAGGTATACGATGTGCTGAATTTCTGTAATAAGTGATGAACCATGGTAGAAATCAAGTTGCAGCTTGAGGCTAAGAAATGTTCCCTGAGTTAATACCATGACTGTTCCCTCAGAAACTGGGGACAAACACAGTGAGTGCACTTTTAACAGCAGACAGGACACTTGAACTCTGCTTTGTACCTTATTTACAAAAAATATTTGCATCCATGACCTCCCTTTTGCCCAAAGTGATTCTCTAACTACTGGGGCCTCATTTTGCCTGCATGTTACCAGCTACAGCCAAGTTGCAGCCCAGGAGTCCAGGGACTCCAGGTTGGAGTGCCAGCATGCTTTCTGGCTGCCAGCAACGGCTAACCTGGCTTTCCTCGTGTCTGAGTTACCAAAGGCCATCTTTGTCCTCAGTGGCTGACTGAGGCTGAGGGCTTCCATGACTGCTTCACCAAGTGGGTACTTGGTGAAAGTTTCCTGCAGCTGCTCACCCAGCTCCTGACCTGCCAATCTGCCCTTCACAGTGGTGGGTTATCCGCCCTCCTTCTGTGCATTCTGCAGGCCTCACTGCCACCTTCCATCCTCCTCTCTTTCCCCCAAAAGCAGGCAGAACAAGGACCTGAGAAGTTTTGACACCTGTCAATCAAGGCTTACCTTGATTTATGAACCATTATGAACCATTCTCAGAGTCATTTGGTTTTGTGCCATCCAAGGCTGAGAGACTGAGAGCTGGAGAGACCTGGGATCATGCGGCATAACCCTCTGGTCTTCTGCAGGAGGCCCGGTGAGGCCACCCAGGTAGCCTGAGGCCACAGAGTTAACGACTGCAGGACGAGCTGCTCCCAGGTCCCAGCCTTCTCAGTGCAGAGCTCCTCCGTGGACCATGCTGAGTCTCTCCTGACTCAGCAATCCTCCCTCTGGGTAACAGAGCCTGAAAACAAGTGTCTACA
>PVIR01039937.1:0-13664 GCA_004026965.1 Petromus typicus
GGGGCTCTGAACTGGTGTGATGAGTGAGGGCGGGAGGGCCTGGTCTGCCCTTCCCTGTGTTCTGCTGAACTTCACGCAGGACACGGGCCCGGCAGTCAGGCCCGGCCCAGGGCGGAGGAGGAATGGGATGAGGTGAGAAGGGACGGGGGACCTGGGTCTTGGTTTATGGGGACCATCTGTCCTGTGCAGAGGAGGAGAAGGCTGAGGCCCAAGCATTCGAAGAGGACCAAATAGCTGGGCGCCTGAAGGAGGATGTGGTGAGTGTGGAGGGTAGGGGAGGGGGGGAAGGCTGGTCCTGTCCCCAAGACCTCACTCCTGTTCTCTCCATGCAGCTCGAGCAGAGGGGCAGGCTGCAGAAGTCAGTGGCAAAGGAGGTGAGTGGCAGGGTGCTCTGGTGTGAGGTTGAGGGAGTTGGCGGCCCCTCTTGGGGTGGCGGGCAGTGTGGGTTCTTTGTTCCGGGGCACAGTGGACATTGGGCTGATGTGGTTGGGTGAGGGTTTGGTCCTTGCAGCCCACGTCCCACTTGCCTTCTGGCAGTGTGGGTGGGAAAGAATGATGTGGGAGGGTGGTACCTTTACGCCCCCAGCCATAACGACCCAGTCCCTGTCCACCCAGATCCAGACCCCAGACCCAGCTGACATTCGCGTCTTACGGGGCCACCAGCTCTCCATCACGTGTTTGGTGATTACTCCCGATGACTTGGCCATCTTTTCTGCCGCCAAAGACTGCACTATCATTAAGTGTGAGTGGGCCTCCACGAGGGGGATTGTGGGCTGGTCTGGGACCTCTGGAGGCAGCAGAGCCTTGTTTCTGGGTGACGTCCATAGAGGACGTCCTACATCCTACGAGCTCCAAGACAGTTGGCACCACGAGCAAAAGCAGGATGATGACCTAATGGCAGTTGCAGCTTCGGGTGGACAATTGGACTGGAAGATGCCTGAGGCACTATGCGACAGGATTGAGTCCCTGGTCCTTCCAGTTTCCCAGCCGTAGACAGCTGAGCACAGCCTGCCTCCTCCGACCATAACCACAGGAAGAACTCGTACTGTTAGTCCCAAAACCCTTTTTTTATATCCCCAGGAATGGACTCCTGAACTTTAAGCATGTTAGGCAGGCCACACCCCAACCCCTAAAACACTTTTTTCCTGTGCTTTCTGAGCCAGGGTCTCACTGTGTAGTTGAGGTGGGTCTTGCACTCACTGTGTCCCAGGCTGGCCTTGAACTCATGCAGTGCTCCTGAGGTGCTGGCCTCACACGCGGGCGCTGCCATACCCAGCCCACCTTAAAGTACTTTCTCATTTCTTCTTTCTCTTTGGGTTTCGTGACCCCCCCCCAGGAATTGTTACCCGCACTTAACAGATTGGAAAGCTTGCCTATAGGCTCACAGTATCAAATCAGGCCCTCCCTCCGTACTCCTAGACTGTTCCTTGGCTCCGGGTCCATGCTGTTCCCTCACAGCCCCGTCCCTTATCCTAGTAGCTCTCCTTTTTGGTGGCAGGGAGTGTGGAGAGTGGAAGGAAGCTACATGTGATTCCCAGGGCCAAAAAGGGCGCTGAGGGCCAGGCCCCTGGCCACAGCAGCCATGTCCTCTGCATGGCCATCTCCTCCGACGGCAAGTACCTCGTAAGGCTGGGTCGGCCCAGGTTGGGGGGGGTTGCGGGTGTGTGGTGTGCACCTGTGGCCATCGCCTTCGTCCCTGTAGGCCTCTGGTGACCGTAGCAAGCTCATTCTCATTTGGGAGGCGCAGAGCTGCCACCATTTGTACACCTTCACGGGACATCGGGATGCTGTGTCGGTGAGTAGGCTCTGCTGAGTGGGCCAGTGGGGACCCTGTCCGTCGTCTGTCCGTCTTTCCATCCGTCTGTCAATCCGTCCTTCCGGCAGGAACCCGGACTCTGGGGTAGAGAGTGGTGTGGGAAGGACACACATGGCCAGAGGGTAATCACTGGGGAGGAACTGAAAGAGACAGAGTTCGGCGTGTGCAGGGGTTAGGTGCTGGGAGAAGCCCACATCTGCCCCAGGGTCACAGAGGCCCTTCCCTGGATGCTTCCTACCGGACTCTGGGAGCAGTTGTCTGTGTTGTGATACCTGCTGGCGGGCCCTGTATCCCCTTTCCTCCTCTCCCTACGCCCTTAGGGGCTGGCGTTCCGCAGAGGCACCCACCAGCTCTACAGCACCTCCCATGACCGCTCTGTGAAGGTGTGGAACGTGGCGGAGAACGCGTACGTGGAGACGCTGTGAGTGCCTCAGTGGAGGGCGCTTGGGCGTCTGGGTGGGTGCACATGACACCCATCCCCCTCCGTCCTGCCCCCAGGTTCGGACATCAGGATGCTGTGGCTGCCCTGGACGCCCTGAGCCGGGAGTGCTGTGTGACAGCTGGGGGACGCGACGGGACCGTGCGTGTGTGGAAGATCCCTGAGGAGTCCCAGCTGGTCTTCTACGGCCACCAGTAAGGTGGCGTGCCAGGCCAGTTGGCATCTGTGGGCGGGGTGGCCCGGCCACACCTCTCACAGCCCTCTCCGCAGGGGCTCCATCGACTGCCTCCATCTCATCAACGAGGAGCACATGGTGTCGGGTGCGGACGATGGGTAAGAGCGGCCTGCTGCTGCCCCGGAGCGCGTGTTTCTCCTGGTTCCTCTTAGAGCCCTCGTGGGGAAGCTGCTTCTACCATGGTTGGGGACATCACAGGCACTGATGACCTGTCCTCGTCCCACGGCTGGCATGTGGGCTTGATCCTTCTGTGGCATGTGGCTCCCCGCCCTGTCCCTGGCCTCTTACCTGCTGCCCCTGTCCACAGCTCTGTGGCTTTGTGGGGCCTCTCTAAGAAGCGGCCACTCGCCCTGCAGCGGGAAGCTCACGGGCTGCAAGGGGAGCCAGGCCTGGAGCAGCCCTTCTGGGTGTCGTCGGTGGCAGCCCTCCTTAACACAGACCTTGTGGCTACAGGTGGGTGCTGGAGGCAGGGGGAGGGTCCCGGGGGCCGCTGAAACCATTGCTCATTGTCCCCTGTGTGCAGGCTCCCACAGCTCTTGTGTGCGACTGTGGCAGTGCGGTGAGGGCTTCCGGCGACTCGATCCTCTCTGTGACATCCCTCTGGTGAGTGGGGCTTGAGTACTCAGCCTGTTTTGTGCCACTCGAGGACCCTGAGACTCCTGGCCCATGGAGTGAGCTCTTAACATTCTTCCTGCTGGAAGGGGAACCTCCTCTGAAGCAGGGCCAGCTGCTAGCACCGGATTGTCAGGACCTTGCCCTTTGTTCCTCCTCTCCCTCTGTCCCAGGTCCTGTCTTGGCAGGGCCTGGCACAGTGGTCATTCCCTGGCACATTGAAATGACCATCTGACCTGGGCCACAGAAGGGCAGTGCGACTCTCAGTAGGTCTGAGTGCTGGCCAGCTGGTGTCGGCCATGCCTTTGACATGCCCAGTGCCCTGTTGCCTCCTGAATGTGAGGGCTGTGGCTCTGAGGGGTAAAGCCCGGCCCAGTGACCAGGGGCAGGAGGCTGAGCAAGGATTGAACTCCAAGCCCTTGTCATGATGCTGGGTCTGGGGCAGAGGGCTGTTCTAATGTGCTACCACATCTCTCTCCTCAGGTGGGTTTTATCAACAGCCTCAAGTTCTCCAGCACTGGGGACTTCCTAGTGGCTGGAGTCGGGCAGGAGCACAGGTTGGTGATGCCCCTGAGGGGCAGGGTTCTGGGGCAAGGTGGCGCTGGGTGGGCAGGGGGTGGGAATGTGGGTTCAGACTGAGTGGGGACAGGGCTGGTCTCAGCTGCCCCGCTTGTCCCCACAGGCTTGGCCGATGGTGGAGGATCCAAGAGGCTCGGAACTCAGTTTGCATCATCCGGCTCCGCAGGATCCCGGGGCCCCCCGCGTCCAGCTCCTGACGCTGTCGTCCTCCTTATTTAAGTTCTTCCCAAACCCTGTCCCACTGTTTGTATTAAAGGCCTCCTTTTTGGGCCTTGTCTCTCAAAGCTTCTGAGGGTGGCGGTGAAGGTGCGGTGGACTGGGGACTGTGAGTTGAGAGGCTGTGGAAGGGACAGGACTCCGACAGGCTCTCAGCTTGGCCTCTGTTGGCTTGAGAACCTTTATCCTTCTCGAAGAACCTAGGGTTAGGCCTTAGCTGACTCCTGGCTCCTCGTCCTAGTCCCCTCCGTGACCCACTCTGAGCTGGGGGGGTCCAAGCTGTCTGATTACGTGTGGGGCTGGCGCTGGGGTCTGAAGCTGAACCGAGAACAGTGAGGCCCGCAAGTCTGAGGGACCCACTGTCCCACCCAGGTCAGGTCAGGAAGCAGGGTTGGGGGTCTGGCTGAGTTGGGCGTCTGGAGTCAGGGGGGAGCCCTGGGCCTCGATTTGTTCTAGTCAGAGGGATCAGGCTCTGATTGAACCCCTGAAAGTGGTCCGTGGATCAGAAGGTGTTGGTAGCCTTGGCTCCCCTGTTGTCCTGCCCAGGGGAGCTGAGTAGCAGCATAAATACACCCCTGTTCTGTGGTCAGGGGCTCCAGAAATGCTCAGGAAAAGCGCCTGCGTTTGAGAAGTGCACCTTGTGGATGCCGGGAAGAAAGGGAACAAGCAGACGCTGTATGTAACGAAGTTAAGCGATAGTGTGGTGAAGACATAAAGCAGAATGAGAGGGTGGCGACAGGCGGGTGGGCTGCAGGACCCTGGGTGAAGTGGCACTGAGGGGACCTGAGTCAAGAAGACCCAGGGGAACAGCCGCCCACGCGGGGAGCCTGTGGGAGAAGGTACCGTGGTGGCCGTGGGGTGAGCAGGAGGAGCGTGAGGTGGGAGGCGGCCTTGCGGGGCACAGGAAGGGGAGCCAGGAGAGGAGTGAGAGAAGTGAGCGGGTCGGCTTCACCGGGAAACGTGCCGATACACTCCAGTTGCTGTGTGAAGAACGGATCAGAAGTGGGGCCGGCAGGGGGGCCCAGTTGGGAAGCTGGCAGGCGCTGCAGTGGCACCAAGGGTGTGGCATACGGGGCTGGCAGCAGACGGGCTCGTGCCACTTCTGGGCTGAGTGAAGCGTTGCTGGCATCTCGCCGATGAGTTGGTTGTGGTGTTGGATAGCAGTGGACGTGGGAAACCGAGAGGGAGGAGCAAGCTGAGCAGAAGCCTGTGAGCAGTGTCCAGGAGACGCGGGGAAATGAGTTTCATCACTCACGTGAAGTCACGGGTTCTGGCCCACACTGCGCAAAGAGGGTTCAGGGGGCTCTTACTGAACCAGCCTGACTGTCAGATGTCAGTAGCCATGGGAGTTGGAGTTGGTGCATAGCTCTAATCCAGTTACATTCAAATTTGGAGCTGTTGGGAGGAGAAATAGTTGTGTAAGGTAGGAGTGACTGCTGCTCGTCATTTTGCTACCATAATGTGAGACAAAGGGAGAGGAGAAGGATATTGTCTGTGGGGAAAAGGGGAGTAAGGAAGAGCCAGGACGGCATTTCTGGACTTCCACGTTCGGCTTTGTCTCATTGGCCAGCTCCCTCTTTTGAGTTTTCTCTCATCTTCCGTTTCTAGACTGACAAATATGGACACACTGAAGGGTAGGTGTGGGCATGCGGGGAATAGTGGTCAGCTGCATTTTGGGCACCCCTGGACCCCGTGGTATAGGCCACATGGCACACCAGTGAGAACTGAAGATCCACCAGATCTGCCACCTACTCTACACAAAAGCTACAGCTTTGAGACCCAGTGACAACAGCAACATGTCCCTCCATGTTGACATGCCAGCAACATGGAGGTCCACATGGCGTCACCACAGACAGGGCCACACCAGGAAGGAGCTAGATGCCCTTGGGGGCAGTGGGGATGTGGGGGGCAGCCTAGTCTTGCAGAGGTCTTAGGATCTTCCTGTTTCCCCCTTCCCACGGCCTCCTTCCCAGGGAAGCATAGGGACAGAATATTGGCAGGGTTCTGCAGGAGGGAGTGACAGTGGTATAGAGCTGGCTCCTCCCTGATGTGGCTTCGCTGCCCTCTCCTCACCTCCTCCCAACCCATCGCATCTCTCTCATTTCTTGGCTCCCCAGCCTGTTCCCCTCCTTCCAGTCTTCCAGGGCCTGCTCATCTGGCTGCTGTCCGGCTCTCGGTGCTGAACTCCATCTTCCCAACATAGAAGCCTCCCTGGCCTAGTTACTTTCCTCTCACCTCCACCCCTGCAAGGAGGACCAAGGATAGGACTTGTCTCCTTGGGAATGGAGGGGAGGCTCTCCCTAGAGAAGCGATCTGGCTTTGTTTTAATTTATAATATTCGCTCTCGAGCATTTATTTAGTATTTGCTGTGTGACAGCACTGTTTGGCGTTGGGGGCACAAATGAAAATGATGACTCTGCTTATCAAGAAGAAGATGAGGGAAGAGCCAGGTTAGCAAACAGATCATGGTGTGAGATCAGGGAACAGCCACAACGGAAATCCATAAGGGGCTCTGGGGTTCCCAGAGAGTGGGATCTACCAAGTTGACCGTAGGTCCTGTGGGAGGGGCCATGCTGGAGTCAACAGGCCACAGTTACTGACTGGGTTGGAGCTGCTACAGGAGAAATGACCCAAGGCTAAAGGGAAGGGGACATCTTCCCACAGCCCCCTTGTAGGAGACCTGCTGTCCTCTCGGCAGTGGGGCTGGGAATGGATACATTAGGCCCCTTAATGGCTTCTTTTTCTTTCTCTCCTCCCCTTCCTGAAGGAGAAAGGGATCAAAAAATGATGGGGCGGGGGTGGGGCCAGGGGAAGGGACCTTGGAGTGCCGGCACCCTTGCAGCTGGGGGTCACCTCACTGGTCTTGCAGGACTTGCATCTTGGCCCTTTACTCCGGTTCCAGGAGGCTCACTGCTACCCAGTCTGTCCCAGGCTCTTCATTTCCTTTCTCACTACTTCAAAATCTTCCTTGCATGTTCTTAGTCCTTGTGGTGACCTTTCCTTGCCCACTGGCCAGAATCTGAGCTGGTTTCGGTGGCACTGAGGCCCTGGCTGTCTTCACCCCAATGGTTCACACAAGATTCATTAACTCACCATCCTTACTGATTCTCCCACCTGGGTTCCAAGCCTTGAGCCACCCAGGTCTGGTTGTGGACCCCTCCTGTGCCCTCCCAGTGGAGGGTCTTTTTTCTGTCCTTAGGTGCACAGAGACTCAAGAACAGGATCATGGTTGCTCCAACTAGTTAATTTACATATAATAAACTTGCTTGGTATGATAAATGAGGCTATAAAGTTAAAAAAGTTATTATACAGTAAATATTACCCTTTCTGAGAGGTGCACAGTTCTGTAAATTAGAAACTGTAATATATATAAATTCATTTAACCACCATTACAAACAAGACACTAATTAGTTGTCTAAAAACATTGCTGCACCTCACTTTTTCTTGTAACGCTTGGGATGGGACCCAGGCTATCCCTGAGCTATGTGCCCAGCCTTCTACCCCGTCTGGTCAGACCTTACTTCTCACTAACTGGCAGCCACTGATCTGAGAATGTCACATAAACAGAGTCCTACGGTGGGCAGTTTTTTTAGGTCATTCTTCCTTTTCCTCATCCTTTTCCTATTTTTCCTTCTATTCTTTTCCTCTTTTCTTTCAAATCTAGAGCAGCCACCTATCTGATGAGTGAGTGCGGGGCACAGTCATGCGGAGCAGGCACTGGCGGGGATGTCCTGTGGGGAAGGTCAGGGTATTTGAACCTGAGTCCCAAGTAGAACTTTGGCTGCTGCACACTGCCAAGTTCCCAGAGCAAATGAAGGAAAGAGTCCCAGGAGACTGCAGTGGTGAGAGCAGACCCTGGGTGTCCTACCGCGAGGCAAGGGCTGCTGATCACAGACTCAGGTCCTACCGTCAGACACCAGTGTCATCTTGAGTTACCAGGCCTGGAGGCTCGCATTGGCACTGTGTACCTAACACTAAAAAAGAAGCCCAAAACAGGGTCTTATGGTACATTATTTCTCAGCCACCCCTGATAGATACCATTGTAATGAATTAGCCTCTTATTGCTGTAGCTGATTAGATTGCTTTGGAATAATCCTGACTTCATGGACAGTTTAGTGCCAGTGAAGCTGTCTGCTGAATCCGTGATCACACCCAGGAAGAGACAGCAAGAGAACCCGAGAACTCAGACTGGATCAGACTTTTCAGTAATGCCTACAACCTGGCAGAAAGAAGTCCAGAGTCTGAGTTGACTTCAGTGTTGCAGTGGGAAGATCAGAACAAGGCAATGGAGCTAGTTAGGAATGGCATACACAGTGTCCCATGGGAATATCTAATCTATGTTCCTATTGGACATTTTACTGATTTAATATTGTATTGTTTCTTAAGGTATTTAGTAACATGGGGAATGTTCTGTTATTTTATGGTTTCATGTGTTTATTAGGTTGTTACTCACATATTTGTTCTTTCTTTAGCACTGATTTAATAGGTGTCTATTTTCTTTCCCTTGTCTCAGCTCCTTATCTAGTTTCTTCATCTTAAACCCTTGAGACAATATCAACATATTCTTTGTTCTTTTTCCAAACACATAAACTCCCTTAACTTTTGAAATTCCCCAGTTAGTCCCCATCTTCACTCCTATCTTCACTGGTACAATTCCTCAATCCTCTCTATTCTAAACTTGTAGCTCTTCTGTAACTCATTTAGCTAACCATCCTCTCCATGAATAAGTGCTGATAAGCACATAGCTTTCCTCAGTCACAAAGTGAGCCCCTTTCCTTCCATATTTCACCCTTGCTCTCATAAGGTATCCTCTGAAGAAAACTCAATACTAACCCTTCGACTCAACTAAAAATATTCCAATAAGTCAGACCTGACATCAGTCTTTTCTTCTAACCCAGCAGTAGTCTCCCTTTCAAACTTCCCCCCTAGTGCCTAACACTGTTCATTAAAATACCCTTATTCTCCCCACCCCACCTCACTACAGAGCAACCACAATAATAAACCATCCTCATGTCAAAGAGAATAGACAAAGAGGGGTGGCGTTACTAAAGGACTATCATGTAGAAGTGTTGTAAGATTGAACCTGTGGCTGCTCTTATAAACAGAAACAATTCTTTCAGCCAAGCATAGGGAAAGCTAAAAAATCACTTACAGTAAATAACAGGAGTAAATACTAGCACTGGGCATACACAGTGGAATGTTATTTATGGGAAGGCAACATCCTAAAAATTTCTGTATATAAGTCACAAACTCTTCTTATTTCTCTAGTCCCCGTCCTGCAGTAGCACCCCCTCAAGAAAAGGGAGAGAAAATGAGTGGCCATATATAATTAAAAATCTATATGAGTGCCAGGTGTAGTGGCTTATGCCCATAATCTTAGCACTCAGGAGGCAGAGGCAAGAGGATTGCTTTGAGTTCAATGCCAGCCTGGGCTACATAATGAGTTCAGGGCCAGCCTGAACTCCAAAGCGAGACCCTGGCTAAAAAAAAAAAAAAAAAAATTACAAGATATGTGTCTATTTTTACTTATTTCAAGTGGGAGAATAAAAAACAGTCCTTGTTATTCCCTCTTGGTTGGAATTCCTTTGCTTGCACATCATTTTTTTTTTTTAATTGTGGAAAAACATACATAGTACAGGGGCCAGGGAGTTAGTTCAATGGTTCTGGAACCTGTCTTGCAAGCGCAAGGGCCTGGGTTTGATTCCCCGGTAACCACATACAATACTGGGTGTGGAGACTCAAACCCAGCAGCGATCAACACCACATACCACAGTGCTGGGTGTGGTGGCTCACACCTGTAATCCCAGCACTCGGGAGGCAGAGGCAGGAGGATTGCTATGATGTGAGTTTGAGGCTGAGCTCAGGGCCAGCCTGAACCACAAAGTGAGACCCTGTCTCAAAAAAAAAACTAAAAAAAAACAAAAACAAAAACATAGTACAAAAGTTACCATTTTAGCTATTTTAAGTGTACAGTTCTATGACATTGTTATAATAAGCAAGTTGTTGTTATAAGCAAGTTCTATGACTTGCTTATAATATTATATTTAAAATGGATTTGGGCTGGTATTTAGGTCAGAGGTTCCAATGTCTTCCTTGCAAGTACAAGGTCCCGAGTTCAATTCCCAGTATGACATATCACAATGCTGGGTGTGGTTGCTCACACCTGTAATCTCAGCACTCAGGAGGCAGAGGCAGGAGGATTGGTGTGATGTGAGTTTGAGGCTGAGCTCAGGGCCAGCCTGAACTACAAACAAGACCCTGTCTCAAAAAAAAAAAAAAAAAGTTTGACATCACTGGTCATTTGTGAAATGCAAATTAAAACAATGCTGAGATTCCATCTCCAGAAAGAAAGGCTGCTGTCACAAAATGAACCAATAACAAATGCTGGGACTTTGGGAAAAAGGAACCTTCTCCATTATTGGTGAGAATGTTGACTGGAAATCAGTGAAGAGATTTCTCGAAGAACTAAAACTAGAGGTTCCATTTGACCCAGCTATACCTCTTCTTGGAATCTTCCCAAAAGAATTAGAAGCATCATCCCACAATGATGTATGCACATTCATGTTTATAATGGCACAGTTTATAATAGCTAAATCTTGGAAATAGCCCAAATGCCCATCAACCAATGAATGGATAAAGAAAATGTGGAATACTACTCTGCCATAAAAAGGTTGAACTTCATACATTTTGAGCTAAATGGATGCACTTTGAGACCATATTCTTATGTGAAATAAGTACAAATATTTAAACCCTACATTATTTTTCTGATGTTGGAAACCAAAAGTGTAAATATGGACTGAAATATATAATGAATATTGGGGAATGTTCAAATGGGAGAGGGAACAAGGCAGGAGGGAGGGAGAAAAGAAGGAAGGGATAAGGAAAAATAATGTAACTAGAAGGAAAAATTGGAAACAAAGCTTTTGCACATAGGGAGGGTAGAGGATTCGAAGGGGAATGGGATAAAATAAAATTTATTAAAAAAGTAAACTTTGGTCTATTATATTTACTCAAATACTTAACATTCCTGTTGTACTTATTCCTTACCAAAGTTCAGGTTTCCCATTCATATTATTTTTTTTTCTTGAAGAATTTATTTTAGTTTTTCTCTTTCCTTTTAATTTATAAATTAATTATTTGATTAATTTTGGTGGTAAGTACCTGGGATTGAACCCTGAGCCCTTGTAGTGAGCGAAAGGAGAGTCTCAGCCTGTCAGAGACACCTCCTCAGAGGTCCCTCTCGGGGTTAGCAGGAAGCCCGCGGGTTTAGCAGGAAGCCCACGGGATTGTCGAATTTGCGTCCCTCTTTCCCGCTAGGGCTGGCCTGGGAGGACTCATCGCTCTGTACCAGTTCCTCCCTTTTCTTGCTTCTTCCTGGATGCCACAGGCTGGCTAGCTTTGCTTTGCACAGGCTCTTCCGTGAGGCTGTTCTCTGGAGGCGAACTGAAGCCTCTCCAGACTATGAGCCGGAATAAACGTTTCCTCCTTTAAATTGCAGATCGGCCAAGTCATTGCATCAGCAACGAGACAGCAACAGGTGGTCTTTCTTCTCTGCTGACAAGTTTGCCACATCTGGGGCTGAATTCCCACCTACCTGGTCCTCCAAGCCTCCTGGGCTTTGTTACCTATCTGGCCCTCACCATGCCCGCATCCTGTGCTAGGGTCAAAGCCCTGACTTCATTCCACCCTCATCCACGGATTGCGTATGTCCCACAGTGCACACCTCATCAAAGTAGAAACCATTCCTATCACCCAAGGCACCTGCTCTCTTTTGGGGCTTTGTACCGAATCCCAGATTCCCAAGGCAACCACTGCTCCCCGTGATTTGAGACTTCAGGTCATGGAATAGGACCATGAGACCTGATTTGTGTTTGGCTTTTCTGTGTAACATAACAGCTGGGGTTGCAGCTCCGGGGCACAGCGCCTGCCTGGCAAGCGTGAGGCCCTGTGTTCAATTCCCAGGACCAAAACAAAACAAAACAAAAAAAACCCAAAAGAAATAATAGCTATATGATTCACCCTTGTCAGTGGTCATTAGTTCTCATTTTATTGCCTAGTAGTATTTTATTTTGTGAATACATCACAATTTATTTACCTGCTTTCTATAGAAATGGTACTTATTTCTAGGTTTTGGCTATTTTCTTTTTTGTAGTACTGAGGATTGAACTCAGGCCCTTAAGCTTACCAGGCAGGCATGGTGCCACTGAGCTAAATCCCTAGCTCATGTGTTTGGCTATTATGAATGTACTACTATGCGCATTCCAGTAGGTCTTTTGGTAAACCTGTATTCATTCTTTTTGTTTTTTTTTTTTTGGCAGTACTAGGATTGAACTCAGGATCTTGTACTGGCCAGGCAGGCACGGTGCCACTGAGCTACATTCCCAGCCCTGTTTTCATTTCTTTGGGTAATTACCTATAAGTGGAATTACTAGGTGTAGGTTTATGTTTAATTTTAAAAGAAACAGCCAAATCAGTTTTCATGTTAGCAGCACCATCAAAAATATATAAGAATTTCATTTACTTTTTGTATCTTTGATAACATTAGGTATTCTCAGTTTTTTGTTCTGTCATTTTAGCCATCACAATGCATGTGCGATGATATCCTATTGTGGTTTAATTTTTTTGTGTGTGTGAAATCATCTTGCGACATAGATCAGGCTGGTCTTGAACTCACTACATGCTGTGTAGCACAGGCTGTCCTCAAACTTGTGGCAGTCCTCCTGACTCAGCCTTCCCAGGGTTGAAATTACAGGCATACAGTACCATGCCCAGCTCTTTTGTCCACTTTTGTTGGGTTGCTTGTCTTTTTATTTTTGAGTTGTAGTTCTTATATTATGAATATGCCACCTCCTTGCCAGGTATATGTATAGTCAATGTATTTTCCCATCATGCAGTTCAAATGCTGCTCTTGTAAAAAAATTTTTTGAGCCCCCTGTAGTCCAGGGTGGCCTTGATCCTTTTGCCTCAGCTGCTTGAGTGCTGGGACTACAGGGATGCGCTACTATGTGTGGCAAGTGCTGTCTTTTTTTGTTTTTCATTTTTAAAAAATCAGCTTATTCGGACAGTACTGTCTTTTGTTGAACATCCAATTTACCAAAAAAAGACTTTTTTTTTGAGACAAGATCTCATTATGTAGTCTGCGCTCACCTCAGATTCATGGCAATACTCTTGCCTCAGCCTCCTGAGTGCTGAAGTTACAGGTATGTGCCACCAGGCCCAGTTTAAATATTTTATTATTTTATAATTTTTAAATTTTTCTAAGATATCTTTCTCAATTTTAATGGAATGTAATAATTTTATGATGTATCTTTTAGCAGTTCTATAATTTTAATTTTAATTTCATTTTTGTTAGTTTTATGATTCATCTTGAATTAATTTTTTATTTGTGGGATTAATTTTTTAAAAAAATTTTAAATCTTTATTGGTACATTACATATATGCATCATGATTGCACTCCATAATGGGGATTTGTACCAGTATAAGACACAACTTAATTCTCATTTTTTCCCATAGCCCTACCCACCCTACCGCCCCCCCATATACATAAAATTTGTTTCCTTTTTGGTTACAATCTCATCATTTTTCCCCCTTCTCCCTATTTTACATTGAGCATTTTCTATTTCATAATATATAACATACAATTCTAGGACTCATTTACCTCTTATTTTCTTATACCAGAGAAAAGATGTGATATGTACCTATCTGTGCCCTATTTATTTCACTTATGAGGATATCCTCAAGGTATGTCCATTTAAGTAGAAATGATT
>PVIR01039938.1:0-13539 GCA_004026965.1 Petromus typicus
ATATTAGATTCACCTAAGATGGTAGAAACTAAAGTAGATAAAGAAAAAAATCTCAACAGCATGTTGTAGGAACAACTGTGAACATGAGCACTTTCTCTGGGATCAGGAAGATAGTTTTAGTTAAATATTTGTATTTATGAACATAGGAACGTCAAGACCATGAGCACTGGGCCAGTTGAGCTTCTTACTGTGTACTGGGATTCTAGGTCATTTTTGCATGATTCTTTGCCCATAGTTGCTCTTTCCAGAAATTCCACTACGGACTTATGTACCTTTTATTGCAAAACAAAAATGCGGTTAACTAAAAGAGGAGGTGTATTTTCAGCATTCCACGTTCTTAAAAACTTGGCTAGACTCACTGAGCCTTAACTTCCACTGATAACAGTTTTATTTATAACTGGGCTTGGCTGCTTTACTACTTTGAGTCAGGAGAGAACAAAAAGCGCAGATCTTGAATCCCTTAGCATTTCATTTACTGATGAACTTCTCGAGCGCTTCTCATGTAGTCAGTCATCTTCGCGATGCTGACCAGAGTTTATCGTGCTAGTGAGTCAGGCCAGATCTCCCTTTGGATCACTGCTGAAGAAATCCTTCCTCTTTTAGCAAAAAGATGTCCTAGCCAAATCTGAAGAGACTTGGAAACTGTATTCGCTTGAAGACTGCCATTTCCAGGGCTCCTTCCACAGGGAGAGCGCCCCTCTGCTGGAGAGGAAGTTCATTTCCACGGCTTTTCTTTCATCTTTGCTGCATGGACCTGAGATTGCCCCACTATTTAACCAGCAGTGAAAACAGCATGAGTTCAAGGGAAACTGATTCTTTTCAGACCTCCAACCTAAAACGCCCTTGTTAGAAATAAATAAAAGCCCAGGGTTCTGCTTTTATCTCTTCATCCTTCTAAAAAATTTTCTCTGTCTATACCATCCTAGAATCTTCTAGCCAAAAATCTCAAACTCAGCTTGGTCTTCAATTTTGCGACTGTCCTCGACGTATTTCAGCAGGTTGTCAAGTTCTGAAGACCTCATGAATAATTAAGGCAGTAATATGACATTGGATATAAAAATTTCTCATTCTTGTTGATTATGCTTCAGACTCTTCCTGACTTCCCCTTTTGTACAGACTCTCACTTCTCTTATTCTGAGGGGAACACAAGTATCTATCTTTCTATGAGAAGGGAACTGAAAATATGTAAGAACCAGCCCTAACAGTGGGATTTATTACAAAGAATTCTCATGGGCTAATTTCCCTTTAGCTCAAGTTCCTTTCTATCAGGCCTACTTAACCAGCTGAATTTTCTCTCCGAAGAAAATGCTGTTTGTGAAATCCTTTAGAAAATGGATTTAAAACAATAGATTCAAAGAAAAAAGAATCTTCCAAGATTGAGTTGCTTAGTTTTCACCTCAGAAGGATGGGATATTATGAATGGGATTTCCCTGGAAATCTACTAAAGACATTAGCCTGAAGATGCCTAACTTCCTCACTTTATCTGAGTGTGTATCTCAGGTGTGGTTATAGACAAGATAGAGTTATTGTATCTTATGCTCACTTTAAGGGGTTCTAGAGTGTCAATAAAGGTCACAAATTCCTAAAATAATATGGAGACTCCTATTAGAGCAAACTAAATTGTTGAGGGAGATTGATAATGCAGAGGGGTCTTGAGCAATAAAATGGATTTTGGCGGGGGAGGTAATAGCACCTAGTACGTTCTAGTTAATGTCTTAATGTTCTAACAACATGTCATGCTTAACAACCCAGTAAGATTGGTAACAGGTCATTCAGATTCGATTTCTAGTGAGAGGATGCTGAAGTGAAGACATTACATAACTTCACTAGAGTCATTCAGGAAGTCAGGGGAAAGATTGAATTGTAAACCAGGTTTGCTGGCTTTCTGTCAACTGCTTTTACTGCAATATACAAAGGTCACATTTGGAGCTGCCACATCTAATTTGAAAGTGCCCTGTGGCAGGAAGACATCTGCTACCAATCCAGGAGACATCTGAAAGAAGATACTTGCAATAATGTCACTAAGTGACATTATGTAAGTCCTTATTTTATTTAGGCACTTAGAATGGATTATAATATTTTCCAGAGGCAAGATGTACTCAAATTTGATAAAAAGAGAAAGGTTGTTCAGTAAGTTAGGTCAACCACTTTTGGGTTAATGCTCCTCATTTGTTTATATTTTTTTCCGATTCTCTATATGTTCCTCACTTAGCTAGGCTCTCTCCACTACTTTGTGTTTCCTAGACTTGCTAACAATACCACCCAAATCATTAAACTGTACTATGTAGTATTATTTTTTCAAGCCCTCGCCTGTCTGGGTTCTACAACACAGGTATGTTTATGTCTTTTTCATTTATCTCACAAAACTTCTTGGAATTATTCAGATTGTAAACTGTACCTTGCAGAAAATGTCTAAGAAAGTGACACATACATGCACTTGTATTTTAGGTATGCTGTCAGTGTTCTGCGTAACTGACTGCAGAAAAGGCAGTAACAAGCTTTTTGCTTCTGGGAGTGAGCACAGTTCCAAGAGCACTGAGCGCTAAATGTGTTCTATATTCATGCTTTTGGGCTTTGATGTGATTTTAAATCTTAGAAACAGGTGTCTAGCAATCGTGTAGCTTTTTCATTTTTGTACAAAATGGTAAAATGCCTTTTTTGCATAAAGCAACCAAGCTATGCTTTCAGATATACATTCCACAAGTGTCTTTTACAGTCGAGAAGTGACTCAGACTTGGTGGTGACTCATGCTGGTTAAAATTGGTTTGATGATTAAGTGCCTAGGTGACTTCTAGAGCTTTCATTTGATCTACTTTGGAAACAATTCTTGGAGAAATGGTGTTGCCTTAAAAATTAAAATGATGCATACATATAAAAATGACATGAGATATAAAATTTCTCCTGATGATTTTTAAAAAATAAAATGAACCTCAACTAGTTACTATAGAGCTAAAAGGCCTTTTCATTACTTTTACAAAACTGTACTTTTGATATTTTCAGTGTTTGTATATTTAAAAGCTCTGTTTATTGAAAAACTTCTGTATGTTTAAAAACTCATTTTATACATAAATTTTTATTCCTTTTGTTTCAATCAGACTTTTTATACATTAAGGAAAAAGTGCTATATTTACTCAAATCACTACCATTCCTGGCACTTTTTATTTATCCATATAGAACAATATTTCCATCGAGCCCCCTTCTCTTCTACCTCTGAACTTCTGAAATTTTCTTCTGGCACAGGTCTGCCAGTGACGAGATCATTCAGGGTTCAAAAATCACAGTTTTAACTTCACTTTTGTTTATGAAAGACGTTTTACTTGGTATAGCATGCCAGGCCGGGAGTTTTTATCTCCTTGTTCTAAAAAGATGTCGCTCCGTGGCTTTGAGTATTTGTTTCTGAGGAGAAAGCTCCCCTTGTTCTGACCGTTCTTTCTTTACCTGTCATACCCCTTTCTTCTGTGGTTGCTCTTAAGACTTTTTCTGTTACTTTCTCACAGGTTTGGAGCAATTTGATTAGGATGTTCCTCGGGTTCTTTTTCTTCTTATTTCTGGCCTCAGGATTCATTGATTATTGAATTATTGAATTATTGGATCTGTGAGGTTAAAACTTGTAAAATGCATAAAGCTTTTGCAAATTTGGTCATGAGTTATTACAATGCTTTTCATGAGTACCCACTTCTTTTTGAAGTTTATATGGTGCTTCAAATGTACAACTACTGATACTTTGCCACTGTTATTCTTAGTCATTTTCTTCTTCTTTTCAGGTTGGATGGAGAGCTGCTGTTGTTATCTTCAATTCCAACATTATTTTCTCTGCAATGTATAATTTATTGTTAATTTCATTAATGTATTTTTTATTTCAAAACATCACGTTCAGATGTTCTATTTAGGCTTTTAAAAATATTTTCTATATCTCCACTTAATACATTCAAGCTTTTGTTTAACTTTCAATATACCGAATATTTAAACACTTTACTCTATAAGCTATATCTCTTGTTTTCAGTTCTAGATTAGGTTGGTTGATATTTTTTATTATTTTAAGTTTATTGGTACATTCCAAGTATACAGTAGGAGGATGATTGATTTTTTTTCATTACAAGTTATATTTTCATGAGAGGCATCCTAGTAGTGTGTTAGTAAATGTCGTTTATGGTCACTACCTCATTAGGAAGGAGATATTTTTTCTTCATGTAAGTTTTGTTCTCAGATAGTTAAACTTCATACTTGGAAGCAATGTGACCCTTTTGGGCCTTAGATTTGCACATTGTTAGCTGGAATCCCAGCAGCATTTAATGTGAGATAATTCTGTCATATATCTCATCACTTAGGACTACTATTTCCAGCTGAAGGGAACGTAAGCCCTGAGAGTTCTCTAAATATGGGTAGTTTTCTCACATATATAATTTTGCTGAATACTGCTAGTGATTGTAGGATTTCTAATGCCAAAAAGTTATGTACATCTAATTTCAAATCCCAGATTTCTTATTTGGTAATCAGTCAATCTAGGGCCAGAACAATTGCTCAATTTAAATATCTCCTCTCTAAAATGATGCTTATCATAGTACCTTTTTCATTGCAGTTCTGTGAAAAGACAATTAAATATTTATGTTGGTGCCTGACACATAAAATGTAGATATGCATTTACAAAATATGATGTGATTTGAAAATTCTGATGCATTTAAAATCTATGCTTCTCTTTTTAGAAACTTAAAAGGTGTGTATGTTTAGCAAAAACATTGTGTTAGTCCATTTTCCGCTGCATAACAAAATACCCAGGGCTAGAACTTCATAAAGAAAAGGTATTTGCTCAGCTCACAGTTTTGGAGGCCATTTCTGGCCTCAGAAGAGAGCACATTACTTTCTGATGAACTGGGTAAGTATGTTTAAGTGCAGTGATATAGTGAGCATAAGAAAGTTAGCAAGTTTTTAAAAATCACGGTGCAAGGTAAAGTCAACAAAATATTAAGGGAAGTAACAGTTCTGGAGTCATCGGCCCTCATCAGGCTAATTCCCTTTTCTTTAAGTGGGGGCCTTCCTCCTGCCTGGTGTGTGCGACTTCACAGAGATCACCTCAGAAATGTCCCGTACCTGTAGTCGAGCAAAGAGGATTACTTCTCTTCTAACATGAGTAAAACTTTTCTTGAGATATCTTGTTTATACTCTGACAGTTCGATTCAACACAATGCATTTCTTATTTCTGACAGTGGAGTAAAATTTTGATAGCTTTGAGAAATCAAGGCAAACAAGACACTTCCCGCCCCAGGTCTGCTGGGCTTGTCTTTTTTTTTTTTAATTGAAATCTTTATTGGTACATTACATATACACATCATGATTGCACTCCACAATGGGGAATTGTACCAGTATAAGATGCAACTTAATTTTCATTTTTTTCCCATAGCCCTACCCACCCTTCCACCCCCTATATACATAAAATTTGTTTTCTTTCTTAGAAAAGAAAAGAAAAGAAAAATTACTGCATAACTAACATAAACTCTACTGTTATTGTTCTTTAATGAACAGTGCAGCATAAATATTACACCAAAATAAGACAAGAATGAGAGGAAACCATTTTCCAGGACAAGCCATCTGAAATGCCATGATGTTATTTACTATGACGTTTTCATAGGCAGATAAATTCAGTTTTTAAAATCCTGAAATGTTTCTACATTCTGAAAGTTTAAGGTTGTTTTGTGTTAGATCTTATTCTACAACAATGGACCCTCTTTATTAATGATATCCTGTGATTTGTTACTTCTGGAATTTTTTTTCCCTGTCCATATTTGTGGGGCAGAATCAAAAGCAAATGCCCAGCCCTGAGATCCCTGGAATGCCAGTAGGAAAACAAAACAAGCCCATTTGTTGTTGATACATGAAGATTAAGGTGACAGAGTTTAGAGACTTCTATAGTGGTAGCGACCTTCATCAATTCCAAAGTTTCCATTTCCCTTTGATTTCATATTTATACATCATTCTTATAATAGTCTTATATTTTGAAGTACTGAAATATATTAATGGATCAAATATTCTATAGAATCTTGACCTTAAAGTCTATAAGTTAATCATTTTTCATCTTTGGTCATTGGCCATGCACAATTGTGTCTTGACTCTGGATTACAGTTTATTAGTCTACATTATATTCTGAAGTTCCTGGATATTTATTTCATTCTCAGTTTTATATAATGACTTTGTATTCATTGGGAAAACACACTCCTGTACATGCATAACACTGAACAAAGATGTCAGTATCTTACTACTGCATTATCACACACCATCAGAATTGCTAAATAACTATTTTCCTGCCTAGGGAAGAGGTAAGACTCCCTTGGGGCTGAGAGTCGCCACAGTATAATGTGAGGATCTGTCAGCCAGCCAGGATCACAAGCACAGCGATCGTGGGTGAGTGTTTATGCCTTTTCAATTTCTCACTCTTAATTATTCATCTATATTTCAACAATGATTGTCTTCAAAAGAGCCAACAAGTTCTGCTCAGAGAGGCTTCTCTTTAAGTGCCAGCTTGCTCCTGTTTAAATTTCTGTTCTTTAAAGTCTCCCCCCGATAGTTATTGCTAGAGAGAATATGTTTGATATATATTCCATTATCGCTCTTGATTTCAACACACGCTTTAAGAGCAATTGTACTCAACAAATGCAGGTGCATCTTTGCAAAAACAGAAAGAAACAATGAAAAGCTGTGTGAGGCTCACACACTTTAAGAAAAATGTCTCTAATGTCCCCCTTTTAGAATTTCCTTCTCTGCAAGTTTTAGTCTCACTACTGTGGCCTTGGCAACAGGCAGCCTGAATCTCCAGACAGTTCGTTGACCGTGAGCTTCCGTCGGTATTTAGATGTTTTCGGTGCACTGAGTTTGTTATGTAGTGAAGTCACAAGAATGCAGAGAAGAACTTGGGGACTTCCTTTTCAGCACTGGGTTACAAATGGAGCTGACTGATCTCTCCTACTTTACCTGGAAGATTTCCCAGCAGGGCATGAGGAAGCACATGTAGCAAAGGGAATTGGAGGGGATGGACGGAGAGTGTGTGGAAAATCTCAGCACAGAGTTGTGGTTATTTTAAGTGGCCTCCAGAAATGCATACTGGTTTTCTGTGTTATTTTTCCACAGTTGAGTGGACTTGTGGATGGGAAGGAGAGAGCACGGAGAGAGGGCTGGAAGTAGGAAAAGGACTCCCATGCTGAACTGGCATTTCCGATGTGGAAGCTGAGTGCAGAGGAAGCCCATGACCTCAAAGGAGAGGCCAGGCCGGTAGGAATAGAGCAGGGGCTCATCTGGTTTTTAATCAATGGTTCTTCTGATTTTGGTGAAGTTTAGCAGTCTGATAGTTCTCAAGCAGCAAAGGTAGGACTTTCATGTTAGCACCCTGGGATGGTTAAGAAGGCATGTGAAATTGAGAACTGCAGTTTGCTTATATTTCTATGCACTTTCAAACAGAAAAAAAAATGGATTTGTGAAAATGTTAGTATATTTCTTATTTTTTGCCAATATGTGTTGTAGTGAAACTTAAGAGCAACGGTTAAGTAAAACACTCTTATGGTCATGTTTATTATTAAGGATATAAACATTTTCATCATCAAGACCCAAATCTACCAATGTTTTGAGATACAGGCTTATGAATAAATTATAAAAGTATCATGAAACCAATAAAACACGCTGTGTTATAATTTTCAACTCCCTATAAATGTATGAAGAGCACCAGAAATTCAGTGTTAAGTGTGCAGGCAGATGGTGGGTTTTAGCAGGTAAGTACGGAGGATGGATGGCCCTGGCCAGCACGCTGGCTCGCACAGGATCTTGGGTAATTCATTGACTGGCACTTGGCTTCATTCCTCTGACCACAAGTAAGTTCCAGGAGGAGCTGCTTCTCCTCCTATTTCACTGAAATGCTGGGCTGGTCCCTAGCAGTCATGAGAGGCATTTCTCTTGTATTTAGGTATTGTGTGTATTTTCTAGGTTATCCCTATAGTAATAACTGCACTTGTGGGTATATGTATGCTTAACATAACATTATATGCCTAACAATTGGTTGATTTTATTTATGTAAATTGTATCCACTAAACAAGCTTTTACAAATATGGTAAGTTTATCAGTGTTCAAGCGTTCTTCATACTCCTGTGATTCTTTTGCAGAGTGGAAACCTTATTATATTTTAGAAACAGATTTATTAAAGTTTAATTTACATATGTGAAATTCATTCTGAGTGTATGATTCAGTGACTTTAAACTAAATTTATAGTCTGTACATCTATATAAAGCCATAGCCGTGTCATAGAATTTATTCCTTATAGCATTAGTGATTAATGCTACTTTGAATTTGAAATTTGTTTGATGGAATGGCTGATAAAGTGTCTTCCCATCGTAGCGATTCATGTGAAGGTTGAGTCCCATCTTTCTCTTGCCCATGTTCCAGAGCTAGGCAATCACTCACTCCTAGTGGGACCTTTGGTGAAGGGACTCGCGCCAGTGATGCCAAGTGCTGTGTGTCCTGGGTGGCCCCGACAGCTGCCTTCCTCAAGCTGTCAGCCAGTGCCTTGCGAGTGTCACAGGCCCCGTGAGACCACTCTGAGCCTTCTTCACTCAGCCTGGGGTGAAGGCTTTCTCCTCGATAAAGGGCACACCCCCGCTGAGTAGAGAACAAAGCAAAGTTAGCGTCACTGTGGCACGCTTCCAGGGAAAGTGGAGAACAGTGGGTAAGACCGAACAGGTTTTCCTTATTATGTTTCTTGCTTGTTTGTGAATTCTTCAAGGAATAAAAATCTAAAACATTTCCTATAGTGTCTAAAACAAGCAAGCTGTGCTGTACAGTATGTCAAATATTTCCACTTATTTATTGTGGTTAACAAAAAAAAGAAGCAGGAAATTACTCTTCCTGAAGGCAGAATGAGTGTAGGGAGGGATCTCCACTCTTTTCTCTAGTAAATTATTTTAGGAAAAACTCAACAGTGAAATATGTCAAAATTACCTAACTCTTTTATACTTATGCCTTGTTAAGCTAAAAATTTTATATACAAAATTTGATACTCAATGCTCTTTTGTCACAGTTGTTATGTCCAGATCTCCTAATGCTTCTGATTTCAACATCTTGAGGCTGTTCTCAACACACTGATGACCTCACCATATTCTTGATTGCAGTATTATGTATTACAAAATTTGTTTGAAGCATAAAATTCAATAACTTTTAGCAGATTTATAGACTTGTATAATCATCACCACAGTATGTTAAAATCTTTTCTTGATGTTTCCCCCATCCTATCCTAATTAGTAGTCAATCTGCATTTTTCCCTTTTCTCCCATGCCCCACTGCCAAGAAAATTGCTACTTTATTTTCACTATATATACATTTGCCTCTTTTGAACATTACACAAGACTAGATCCATACAATATGTATTTTGTGAGTGACTTCTTTCACTTAGCCATCCATGTGGTAGTGTGATATCATTCTTTTTCATTGGTGAGTAGTATTCCATTGCAATGCCACATAAAATATTTACCCATTTACTAGTTGATGGAATTCAGACTATGTGTTCCTTCTCTCATCCACTTTTACTATAACACGATGCTTGACACTTGGTGTTTATAAAAGAAAAAAGGTTTTTAAACTCATGGTTTTAGAGGTTGGGAAGTCCAAAATCAAGGTGCTGGCTTGTGCCTCTGTCTCCTGGTGGCAGTGTGAGTAGTTGTGTATAACAGACACACCTCAAAGAGTGCCTGTCACATGTGGTCTCTAAACCAGTCTTGGAAGAATTACAGCTCACCTGCACCTAGAGGTTTACATTGATTGAGCCAGTAGGAGTCAACCCCTCTTAATGACAAACTACCTCTTTATGTCTCAGCCTCCCCACAATGGCAACTGACCTTCAGCATGAGTTTTTGCATGATGAAGCCCAAACAATTGTTTTTTTTATTTAGGTAAACTGATGCTATAACCATTATTGTCTGGTAGACAGTATTTAAGGGCTCAGATTTAAGGAAAATAGGGACATCAAGTAATGGCAGACTATATAAAAATTGGGAAGTATGACTCTGACGTTATTGATGCAAGTGTTACATCATCTCTGTGTGACTTTCAGTGTCCTCCCTGCATCAGGGATCCCAGAACCACTAGCTCATTGGACTATAGTTGGCCTGTGACAGCTTGCAAAATTAATTAGAATTTCTAGTCCTTCTACTCTCAGGCTCTCGGGAGTCAGAAAGTCAGGCAGGTCATAGCTACATTCGGCATCCTTTCAGATTTGTGTACATTTTAAAATTAATTAATTAATTAGTCAATACATCGATAGTATACATCACAGTGCCACTTCTGTGGTGGCTTCCCGTGCCAGTGTTTACACTGGATGAAGCTTGCAGCTAGCAGTGCTCTCATGGGGCAGAACTCCACAGTTCCGAGAGGCAGTGGGACTCTGTTTATCTATAAAGGGATGGTATGAAGCCTAATGATCAACAATTGCTTTTCACTTCTGTCTTTGCTTTGAGACAGTTCAGCCACAGCCTGGAAATACGCCTCTTGGGAATGTCAAAATCAAGTGACATCGCATTTCTAGAGAAAGGAAAGAAGACTCACAGCAACAGAGCTGTGAGTGGCCAGGGACAGCTGTCTTGTCGAAGGACAAGAAATACAGCTTGGGCAAAAAGATGTCTTCAGTGCTTTAGTAAATATAGGCATTTTCTGAGGTGGTTAAAAAAAAGACTAAGAACTATTTTGAGATACCTTAAGTTATAGAGGTGGATGATTCCATTGACCCCCTAGTCTGTAAGCGCTTTGTGTCCCAGGTCTCAGGCCCCAGAAGTCTTTGCTGATACACAAATGCTTTATTTGTAGGTGCTGTCAATATATATACTTTTTAAAAAAAATCTGTCAGGATATATAGATCCACACTAACCTGAAATGATCTACATTTGTTCTTCCTACTTTTTGTTGCTGTCATTAAATTCACTAATACAACCCACTTAAATGAATCTGTTCTCATGGACAGACTACAAACTATGTGGTTTTTGCTTCTGTGGCTAATGGCATAGCAAAACCACACTGAGTTCTTTCCTAAAAGGTAAGCAGAAAAAATTTCAAGTTATAAAATAAAAATAAAAGTGTATGCATCAGTAGGTGAGTCCTTCTGTATGTTCCCTGATGAAATACAAAATTATCCGTATGCAAGGTGGTCTCATTATCTGTGTGCTCATTATTAAATTTATTGCCAACTTAAAAACACACAGGGAAACAAGTCATCAGAAGATTAACTAATGGGCAAAACAATTATAAAATTAGCTCTCACTCAAACATTGCTGAATGCCTAACTCTTCCATACCTAATTATTCAATGCAAACAGATGGCAAAGTGATATTAAGACTCTTGCAGAGAAGAGCATGGGACTTATGTATTCGATGAAGAGGAAGGTTGGCGAACTGTTCTCATTACAAGCCCTATCACTGACAAACAAGAATCAGGCATGATTTACGCATTAAACTGAAGTGGAGGAAAAAATGGACCAAGATGATCACAACTACAAAAGAGCTATTTCAAAAGGGAATAAACTGATTATACAAGGATTAAGCATAATTCCAGGGAAAAAGGATGAAGCTTCCAAATATTTTTGCAAAGATGACCCTCTATAATTATGCTACAGAAATCACACATGAACTAGAAGATCTTATTGAATAATCATATATATTTTTCTGAGAAAGAGGAAAAACAGAATCATCACTACTTGTATTTTCTAGAATCCATACTTTCTTAGGCTATCTTACATAGAAGTTTAGTATTGAGAATTTTAAAAACCCTATTATTTTATGATCTGTTTTTTTCTTAAAGATTCAGATCCAAATCAAACTGAATTATGGAGAAAACTATTTACTATGAAATTTTGATTCCCAACCAGGTTTTAACTATTGGATGTAATAAAAACCTCCTGTAATATGTAATTCTTCTAGGAATGGTATAAAAAACAACAGAAACAATAACAAAAATCAGAGAAAGAATGTACATCCAGAGAACCTGTGATTAACATTTTTTGACTCTATAATTTCAATTTTTTTCTTCCATGCAACTATGCACATTTAATTCTATGGGCATTCTTCTATATCAATGATTCTCAGGTTTCTCTTTCATATAAACTGTATTAGAGTTTCTAATTAGATCGCGGTTTTCCCTGTGGAGTATTTTCTTAGTTTTGCATACTTAGGAATAAAGCTACTTTCGTTAAGTTTCTGAGTTGCTCTGGAGGCAGTAGCAGATTCTGGTGCTATCCAGTCCATCCTAATGTTGGTTCCCAGCACTATGACAAATGCCTGAGATAATCAAATTACAAGGCTGAAAGGTTTATTTTGGCTTTCAGACCAGGATCAATTAGCCCCATTGTTCCGGGTAGCACATCATGGCGGAAGCGTATAGTGGAGCAGACATGCTCACCCCGTGACCAGGAAACAAAAACAGAGGAGGCGGAAGGGACCGAGGAGAGAGCCCTTCCCAGTGAACTAACGACCTCTTACCAGGTTCCTCCTCTTCAAGGTTCCGCACCTCCCAGGAAAGCCGTGCTAGGGAGCGCCCTTTCACAGTACCTCCATTATGAAATCCATAAGGAGAAAAGCCATGTCACCTTTAGCGCTATGTTCCTCGACATTATTTTCCAATAGTTCCCCCTGAAAGTTTTCTTCAGACATTTTTCTTGACTACGCACCAACTACATTTTAGCTTTATTGACACACTGTGTATCTGTTTGTATACTGTGGCCTTTGTTAGTTTTCCATTGCGGTTATAACTAGTTACTACCAACTTTGCGGTTTGAGCGACACAAATTTGTCTTTTTGCAGTTCTGTGAGAATGTAAATCTGACATGGATCTCACCGTGCTAGGTTGAAGAGTCTGGCAGGAAATCCAGGAAACACTCCAGGTGCGGTTAGCAGAGGCTACTTTCATGCTTGCATCGGTGGTTGTTTCCTAGCACTTAAAAACAGATAGTACATCCCTCGCTGTGTTGCTTTCATCTATAGTGACATAGTCCTCTTCCACTTTTCAGGACCCGAAGGTGACCGTGACTGTTCTTGGCTATGGCAAGGTCATCTTGCATCTCAAGGTCAGCTGGTTTGCAATCTTCATTCTCTCTTCAGATTTCATTCCGCTTGCTGTGTAACATAACGTTGATGATGTTTCCAGGTCCTGAATTTCTTCGTGGGGTATCATTCTCACCACCGAGGGCCACAGCCACTGTGAGCTCTCAGATTTTCTTGTTCTCTATCAATAATTTTTCACCCTGTTGGGGCCAGCACCACCTCCTCTGAGAAGGCATCCTCTGGGAGGCCAGCTCTTTTTTTCTTCATCTTTGGACTCTCGGGCTAATGATGAACATGTCTCCAGAAAGAGTTCTTAACTGTCCATAAAACTTTCCTAGATACACATGAGCACTGCAGCACATGCTTTTTAAAAATAAAATTGAAAGCGTATTTTTCAATGTGGAAAATCTCATTGTTGACTTAGTACACTATCATTCACGCTAAAAGCATTTTTTCTATCTAGTCATGTCAGAGGCATATAATG